>CM040239.1:151265433-151317378 GCA_022545495.1 Chrysanthemum lavandulifolium | reverse complement strand
ACCATATGGTCACACTTATTAACACTTTTGGCCACTTTATGCTTAATTTGTATGTGACTAAATACCCAAAAGAAACATGCTTTGTGTGACTAAATGTTAGAAAAGGCCACACAAACATAAAATTCATGTGGCCATTGGATGATCAATAGTCACACAAAACACACATTTCTTCACTTAAAACAGACATATGGTCACACTTATTAACACTTTTAGCCACTTTATGGTTAATTGCATGTGACTAAATACCCAAAAGAAACATGCTTTGCGTGACTAAATGTTAGAAAAGGCCACACAACATAAAATTCATGTGGCCATTGGATGAGCAATAGTCACACAAAACACACATTTCTTCACTTAAAACACCATATGGTCACACTTATTAACACTTTTGGCCACTTTATGATTAATTGGATGTGACTAAATACCCAAAAAAATGTGCTTTGTGTGACTAAATGTTAGAAAAGGCCACACAAACATAAAATTCATGTGGCCATTGGATGATCAATAGTCACACAAAACACACATTTCTTCACTTGAAACACCATATTCACACTTATTAACACTTTTGGCCACTTTATGATTAATTGAATGTGACTAAATACCCAAAAGAAACATGCTTTGTGTGACTAAATGTTAGAAAAGGCCACACAAACATAAAATTCAAGTGGCCATTGGATGATCAATAGTCACACAAAACACACATTTCTTCACTTAAAACACCATATGGTCACACTTATTAACACTTTTAGCCACTTTATGGTTAATTGCATGTGACTAAATACCCAAAAGAAACATGCTTTGTGTGACTAAATGTTAGAAAAGGCCACACAAACATAAATTTCATGTGGCCATTGGATGAGCAATAGTCACACAAAACACACATTTCTTCACTTAAAACACCATATGGTCACACTTATTAACACTTTTGGCCACTTTATGATTAATTGGATGTGACTAAATACCCAAAAGAAACATGCTTTGTGTGACTAAATGTTAGAAAAGACCACACAAACATAAAATTCAAGTGGCCATTGGATGATCAATAGTCACACAAAACACACATTTCTTCACTTAAAACACCATATGGTCACACTTATTAACACTTTTAGCCACTTTATGGTTAATTGTATGTGACTAAATACCCAAAACAAACATGATTTGTGTGACTAAATGTTAGAAAAGGCCACACAAACATAAAATTCATGTGGCCATTGGATGATCAATAGTCACACAAAAGACACCTTTCTTCACTTGAAACACCATATGGTCATACTTATTAACACTTTTAGCCACTTTATGATTAATTGTATGTGACTAAATACCCAAAACAAACATGCTTTGTGTGACTAAATGTTAGAAAAGGCCACACAAACATAAAATTCAAGTGGCCATTAGATGATCAATAGTCACACAAAAGACATATTTCTTCACCTTAAACAACATATGGTCACACTTATTAACACTTTTGCCACTTTATGCTTAATTGTATGTGACTAAATACCCAAAACAAACATGCTTTGTGTGACTATACGTGTTTATGGTCACTAATCTGGATTAATCCAACAAAATTTGTACCTAATTAGTCACACATATTACGGTTTGGTTACTCTTTTGCAATAGAGACTAAAAAAAGTCAAACACGTGACCATAGGGTACCTATGGTCATGCGACCTTCTAGTCACACAGCCGAAAAAACATGTGTGACTATATGTATATCGTCACACATATTCGGTGTAGCCAAATCCACTTTTGTTCTAGTGTCCTTAGTCTATAAAGGAGGTCCTAGGTTTGATTAGATATCGTATGTTTTATATCTAAGGTTGATACACTTCAAGGTTGTAAAACCCTAATCTTGGTTAGAGTAATCGTATTAATAATAATATTGAGGTGTTGAATGTTCATTATTCTTCTTCTTAAGATTAAGTATTAAATTCGCGTGATACTTAATAAGTCTTTGTTTAAGTCGGTTTCTAAAAGTTGTTTGCTCAACTGGGATCAACAAAGGTTCTAGTAATGAAGTCTCGGTAAGCTTGAAGGGGTTGAAGAATAAAAAGAAATGAATGTGAAAAGGGTGAAAATAAATAGCCCTCAACAATTCAACCTTAGAGGCGAAACCGGGTTCAATTCATATGCTACTTGTCGTTACCAAGGTAACACCGGTATTGAAGACAAGGCGTCATGGATCGATGGCCTTGCACTAAACTTCCCAAGCTACTCAGTTCCTCTTAAAAGGACTTGTTTCATTCTCACGGGAACCTACATAATCTATCGACTCTCTCTTAGAGATTGTTGATATTGAAGAAGAGACCCTCTCCCTAGTCTCAGACATAAGAAACCAAATGTGCACTATTGAGTCTAGAGCCAAGAGATCATCCATAAAATCTCATTAGGACACAAAATTAATGAAGACTTGTTGTTTCACACAATGTGAAAAGTAAGTATATATTGAGAGTCCTCACGGATTATCCTCGTGGTATTGCGAACATCCGAGTGATATGTAAAGTATTCACGATGAAGATGGAAATCCTTCTAGAGCCAACATAAAACAAGCTCTTGGTGGGTGACATGTGAGATCTTTTCAAAAGATCAAGCTTGTGACAACTGGATAAAAACAATGGGGCGATTCACTCTTGAATCAACCTTGGTCCAGGAAATGAATTGGCGAATACTTTTGGAAAAACCGTTCGATGTGTGAATCTTCTTTTCTCTAGCACATCGAATGTGTATTCATTTTCAAAACACAAAAAGTATTTCTGATTGAAAATTGATCTTTCTTATAAAATCTTCGTCGTATTGCAAAACTCTTTCTCCAAGCAATACGCGATTGTTTTCAAATCAATTTTTCATCAATCAGTGAATCTCAATTCGCTGGTTCACTCACTCCGTGTTGTCAACTTTGGGACGCTCCGGTTTGAGAACGGCTTGATTAGCTACGAAACCCTATCAAGGAGATTCTTCGGAATTCTACGATCGCGGCGATGCTCGTCTTGATCAATGGTGAACCGTGGTTCTTGCAACCCATTCAACGAAAGTGATCAAAGATACTTTAAATGCGCTTTATTGCTAGCTGTTGTTTGCGGGAAAACCCGACGGTTGCGGTGATCGAATTGAGGAGTCAATCATAACCGCATGCTCACACTCACGCTTAAAGAAATCATGATAAGTGCATATCTACATAACACGGCTCGATATTTTCATACCATCCTACGCTTTCGTTCTGCGAATATCATGAACCATCAAAGATTCCGCTACTACGATGAGAAGATATAATGATCCAAAACTGTGAGCATGTAAGTCACAACTTCACATAATGGCGATACAAGACGTGGATCAGTTAAAGACCTCCACTAAATGTACAAAGCAGTCAGACTTTAAAGTATCAATGCTAAAGCACAAAGATGCGGAATTGAAGAATTGAAGTCTGAGCTCGAGCATGAAGATAAAGATATAATGCTAGGATGCAAAATGTATTTCATGAGGTGACCTCCATTAGGAGGAGATTGTTAGGATTTAGAAAATCCATGTTGAAGAGTCGGTCACTGAACTCTAGTCTAGCATATGTTAGCTTGTAGACATTCGTTATTTACTAGTTATTTAGTTAGTTATTTAGTTTAGAGCAACACCGTGGAGGACGGACGGGTCTTTACCCACTGTATGCACGATCCACGGTCAGAAGGAGGGCGTTTAGTATGTAACTATAAATACCCTCTACCTTCCAAGGTAGAGGTTGGACCTTCATTCTTAATCTAACCTTCTCTTTGTTTTCTCTCACTTTCTCTCTAGAAAGGATCTCATCTTTTACTTTCTCTCTAAACATCTTGCATATTCCAACCATATAGTTGATTGTTTGTGTGTTACAATAACCAATATCTAACAATTCTCCCATTAGATCTCCTCCCTCCTCATACTATATAGGTTCTTCTACCTCGTCTGGACTTACTCGTGTCACGTCCGTCTTGGTTTACATTTAATTTAAGAGCTACTATACTTTAAAAAATTAAAATACAAGAGGGAATGCCAATGGCATGCAGGCCTCCATTAAACTCAAAAGAGTAAAATAAAAACATGTACAATAACTATATCACAACCACGTAGTTTATATTTAGTCTATTGCTCAGGCTCGTGTCATTCATGATTTTAAATAAAGCAGTAAAGTATGATTTAAATAAAGCATAGGTGAAAATACTTTTGATTTGCTAGGACCTATACACATGCACTACATCGTAGCCCATCCCGATAGTATATGCAAATCACGAGTTTCACCCGTATTGTTGCATACTAATGCAACTTGTCATTACCAAGAATGATGATTCTTACCATATTGCTTCTCATTGTCAATTAAAGAAATTTTACTTTTAAAATTTATAAACCCTTATTAGGGTTTCCAAAACTTAAACTTTTTGATAAAAGTTTTATTTCGTAAATTACTTAGTTATTTCTAAATATTTTAAAATCCTATTTTTCATATTAAAGAATCCTAGATTCCAACTTAGGTAAAACTGAACTATTATCAGTTAATGAAACTAACTGCTTGGTCACCAAGATTCATGCCTAGTCGAATTTTATGATCCCATCTAGCTATGATCACTAAAATCGATCCACCTAGAGTTTAGGTAAAACCTGATCAGACTTTCTTGTTTCCTAAGTTCTCTCGTTTACCATATGAGTAAATTTGGTAGCGTAGGGTTTCAAAAATATTTTTAGCATATTTGTAGCAAAGTTTGCTCCTTACCTAAAATATCAAAACCTTAAATCATATATGGAAAACAAAGCGCTTGTATACAAGAAAAATAATCTAGGTAAACCTAATTTTTGTGATTTTCATGACAACACAAATTAGGGTTTTCACGTTGATCCGGATACCCTTTTATCCTCATAAAGTCGATAACTTTAGGGTTTAACCTAATGAATCGAACTTTTGTGATCTAAAACAAAATCCTAATTTGATCATCAAAGTGATTAAACTCTAGTTGTCAACAAAAGCGAAAACCCTAAAACACTAAAAAGCAAAAATCAACCAAAACATAACCAAAATCAATGATTCTATTTTATGACAATATAAGTAATTACTAAGAATCCTAGCTAGGTTATGTATGATTATGGTGGCTCGATAACCTTTGTAGGGTATTGGTGGTCAACCACATAGCCTATAAAACATGCACATCGAATATAAACACATAATGGCCATGACATACCAAAATCCTAATAACATGTCTCTAATCATTTTGGGTTTAACTTAAGGGTTTTTCGAACCATTTGTGGTTGATCGACCGATCAAGAGGAAGGAGAGGAGAGGGAGGGATTTTAGGGTTTAGAGGATTGATTATGAATCCATTAGATTGCCTTTGTATTTATATGCTTCCAAGGATAATCCTAATACAACTAGAAAACCTTTTAATTAACCACAAGTATATAAATTTGTGACTTGCCAAACTTAATCCCTTTAGAGGATTAGGCCAATCTCGTAACCCTAGAGTTTGTTGTTTTCTTTTTATACTTCCATGATTAATCCTTTCATGTATATGCCAAACTAAAGGTCGTACAAAAATAAATACTTTGAAATGGTATATATGATCCCCAACATACATCAATTGATCGAAAACTTAATAATTATATTCGTAGCGGGGAGTAATCAAGCAAGCAGTTTCAACATCATTCTTACTTAAGGTACACATCTAATCTCCAATATCATAATCATTTAAGAAATATCTTACTTTAAGCATTTTAAATTTAAACAATGAAAATCAAAACTATAAATGAAAATATATCAATTGGTAGGTTCTAGAGTATAGTGGGGTTAGGGTTCAAAGGCGGATGGAGGGTGACAGGTGTTAATTGATGATGGTTACGGTTTGGTGGGCGGCGACGATAGTTGTTCCGAGTCCAGAAATGGTTAGAGTTTTGTAAAGTTGAGGTGATGCGTCGATGTTTTGTGACAAGAAAAATGGGATTGAAACTTTGGATAAATTGTTTTGGCCATAAAGGTTTGGGTTGTAAATTGTTTGGGCTATAAATGAACATACTGTCAATTTGAGATTAGATGAATTCAAACGGTAACTTTTGAAAAACCCTAGGATAAAAACTAATCAAACTAGAAGCATGAAAATGTTAATAATATAAGGATGAAAAGGACTAAACTTGAAAATGATCAACTCACAAGGACTGTTTACAATTTCCTTTTACATATAAGCAATAACGATAAAAAATGCCAAATAAGCAAAAATTACCAGTTTAGCCGGTAGCCGGTCAATATATTTTTAACCTTTACAAGTACCAACAAGTTTCAATACTACCAATAGAACATTTCCGACCTTGTTTCTAATACGTGTAAAAGTTGGAAAGTTCGTTTCTAATTTAGAGACTTAACCTTTTATATAGGGAATTTATTTGCACACTTTAGAGATTGATTGAGACACTTTATCTATGCATTAAATACTTGTACGGTATTAAATATTCTGCTTCAACTGCTTGTACTTTGAGTGTGCAAATAATTTTTTTAAGTGTGCAAATCATTAACCTTTTATATATAAGCATTTGTCAAATGTTTACTATTCACCAAATAGTAAAAATCAAACAAAATGGCAAAATGGTTCATGTGGTTTACTTACGATTACAAACATAATCTTTGAAAATTTACTAAAAAGGTCCCCACCGTTTACTCTTGATTACATAAACAGTCCCTAAGGTAAATCTAGGGGCTATTTGTGTAACAAAAAGTTACATAAACGTCCCTTTGATTTACGTGTGTTGCAATAAAAGTCCCTAAATTTGAAAAAAAAGGCGTCTCTCCCGTTATTTGCAATTACAAAAACAATATCTAGGTTAAATGTAGGGACTGTTTTTGTGACAAACACTTGCGATTACAGACACAGTCTTTAGTTTAAATCAGGGGACTGTTTGTGCGATGGAAAATTGTATAAATAGTCTATGTAGTTACGTATTGACTTCAGAAACAATCTCTGAGTTTATCTAGGGAATGTTTGTGTAACAAAAAAAATTTCAAGTAAAACACCGCATCTTGCACCGAATCGTGGGTAGAAAAAGTCCTCGTTAATTGAATGAGTTAGGCAGGTAATTGGTGTGTTAATACATGTGGTGAGTTTCTTTTTTGTTTAAGCGATTTTGTTTTTGTCATTCTACATAATCACTGCAAGTTTTCTAATGATATGAGTAAATTGCAAAAATCGTCCTTGTGGTTTGACCAAATTACACGTTTCGTTCTTGTGGTTCATTAAGTGCAAAAATCGTCCGTATTTTGCACTGTTATGTCCACTTTTAGTCCTCCATTTTAACCGGCGTTAAGTGAGTTCTGTTAGGAATTACACGTTAGCCCTTTTGGCTAACAATCGTTGCAGCGCCCATCCTTTACACTAACGACCCTTTATAAGTTAATTTTTTCTAAGTTTTATTGAAATTTCCTTTGAATTTTTTTTAAATCGTGCATTTTTTGAAATTTTTTCCGGAAACTTTTTTATCACATGTAAAAAATTTATCGGAAAAATCTTGTTCTGGAAAAAAATCTTTTTACACGTGTTTTCAAATTTTATTTGAAACAAAAAAAAGTTTAAAACAATTCTCGAAAAAAAGCGAAAATCATTTTTCACATGTGACGAAAAAATTGATTTTTTTTTCACATGATGATGATAACTTTCTAAAAGAGTATTCGAGAAAAAAGAATTTATAAAAGCGACGAAAGTATAAAAGCGGATAAAAGCGTGTAAACATATAAAAACATATGAAAACATATAAAAGCGTATAAAGCGGACGAAATGTATGAAACATATAAAAATTTATATCCAATTTTATACGTTTTAGTCCATTTTATCGTTTTTATATCCGTTTATACCCTAAAAGCGTATATCGTTTTATCGTTTCGTCTGTTTTTATACCCTAAAAGCGTAGTATAAAAGCAGATATAAATTTTAGGTTATAAAATGGATGACGTATAAAAGCGGATATACAATTTCATATGTTTTCGTGCGTTTTACGTCCGTTTTATATGTTTTTATCCGTTTTATCTGCTTTCTTATGTTATTATTACGGTTTTATACAATTTTTTCTGAAATATTTTTTTAGAAAGTTACTTTTCGTCAGATATGAAAAAAAAAAATATGGATTTTTTTTCGTCACATGTGACAAATGATAATCCGGATCCTCGATATGGCATAATGACTAGACTACACCTCTAAACTCATACTACAAGATCCAACTCCCACAATCCCACAAGGGCTCATCATGTCATGAGGGAACGATTCACGGGCATCTTCAAAATTGGCTAATGGTCCCATATGACCTTTTAGTCGAGTTGATGAGCTATGGAAGAAATAAATACAATTATCAATCAAATGAATGATATAGGAATTATGTATGGAAGAGATGAATCTCGACAATTGTTTGTACATGATACTATATCTAGTTTTGAGTCTGGATAGATCTAGTACGTGGTCCTTGAAGTGCTTGAGTTAATTGTCTAGCTTACAAGTAATAAATATTTCTCTCAAGAAGTAAAAACCATAAAGGCTACCTTGTCCTTCCATATATCTCATTATTGGTTTAGCATTTAACTATGGGTTAAAGAGCATATTAACCGAAAGTTGTATAAAACTGATCATATTTGAACATCCTGAAATAACGAATGTTACGTGAGAAACATAACTTTGGATCATATTAATAAATAATTTCTCTATTTTTTTGTTTGGAAAACCCAACATCAATAATATACTACTGTTTGTCTCACTTGCTTTACCAGTTCAAAAGATGTACTACCTCTTTCTTTAAATAAGTGTTCAGTTTGACTTTTTAGAGTCAAACTGGATCAACTTTTACCTTATTTATTTTTGCGAGTGTTATATAATACTTGATGCAAAATATATGAATTGATTGAGTTTTAAGTGTATTTTTCATTGGTATAGTTTTTATCAAATATTATATAAAATAAAATAAATATTCACGGTCAAGTTGAGCAGGTTTGATACGAAAAGTCAAACCTGAATGACTTTAAGAACGGAGGAGTGCTATTTAATGAAATAACCGTATGTCTACAACATTTTTTCTTTTTCTTTTTATTTAACGAACACAACTACTTGTCTAATATACTCGTAAATATTATCACCAAACAATAATATAAAGGGTGAATTAGTATATATCCTCGCAAAATTTCAAAATTAAGTGAATATCCAACTTAAACTTATAATTGCATATATATATCCTTTCAAAAGCTTAGAAAATTGCATATATATCCTTTCTAAACCTTCGTAATTGCATATATATCCTTCTAAACCTCTAATATATCATATATCATATATATATATATATATATATATATATATATATATATATATATATATATATATAACATATATATATATATATATATATATATATATGGCATATATATATATATATATATGTTTATCAAATAATTATTATCTCATACTATAAATACATGAAATAAACTATCAAATATATCATGGTTGTTAGATAATATACATCACGAGACAAAATGTGTTTGCAATGAAAGCGTATATACTCACGCCAACAAGTTTATGAATAAATAAAAATAGATTTAAGAAATAATTATACTTGTTATGTGTTATTTATTTGGATATATATAGCGTATTTAAGGTTCTGAAGGATATATATGTAATTCTAAGTTTAGATTGAATATATATGTAATTTTAAGTCTTTGGAATGATATATATGCAATTAAAAGTTTAAAATTTGGATATATATGCAATTTTAAGCTTTTGAGGGATATATATCAATTCCTAATATAAAACATAAGAAAAATTGAACTTATCAACAAAAGTTACATAAAGTTCAATTTAATGATTGTAATATCTTCTTTATAGAGTTAGAGACCTAAAATTGGGCACACTAAGGTCGGTCGGCTTTGGTGTGGAGGTGTCGGTCGAGCTCGGTCGAAAGGGAATTTTGGTCGAGAACTCAACCATTGTCGAGCATGTATATGTGTTTCAAAAATTGTACCATTTGTTAATTTTATTAAAATATATATATAATAATAATTAACTTTTAAAATTTAACCTCTTTCTTGTATAAATACCTCATTTAGTTTATCATTTTATACATAATTTATATACACTTTATATACTTTCATCAATTTTAAATGACTTGTTCGCTTCACACAATTTTATAAAATTAAATCTATGGTTCGAAACAAATCTAGGAGGATAAAGTTAGTCACTAGCCATTATGAACTTAGCTTTTGAATTTGAGAATGCAACCATAACTAAAGATGATCTGAGGAAATTATATGATGAATGCGGTGACATTCCACAAGAAAACGTGATTTGATCGGCGTTTATTTGAAACAAGAATCTGATTTTGATTACGAGATACATAATGCTTTGTTTAGAAAGGCGAAAAAAATAGAACAACAAATGAATCCAAAACTTGTTTGGATGCATCTAAAAAATAAATAGGAGTATCATGTTTTTGTATTATTTTTAAAAATTCGTATTGTAATATCTATTTTTATTTAAATGATTAAAAAAAATTATTTTCGAGTACGAAAACACAAAGTAGAATACGAACTTTTATTTATTGAAACAACAAAGTAGAATACGACATTGAAATACGAATACAAATTACGATACGGAAATTAAAACACATAAGTTCATCAGCTAAACATGGTTCGAGCTTTTATATTGCTCTGTAATTTGAAATGTATTCTTGTTTCTTAGCAACGTTTATAACATTTCCTCTCTTGTTGTCCTCAAATTGGTGGCGATCGTATATCTACTTCATGGCTCATAAAGAGAGTGTATAGACCGTAGCTAAAAGAGGTTGGTCTAGTGGCATGGAGCGTAACATCTTTTTTTTTTAGAGTACAACTTTGTAGTTGCTCAATAATGCGTCCCAACTCGGTCAACAATTCATTTTGCCAATATCACCTTAACAACTAGTTCCTTTTGTAGTCGTTTAACTCTTGTTCGTCTCACCTCATTTGGGTTATCAACTATATTTTGTGAAGTTGAGAGAAGTTGAGTGTGTGAGATGGGTTTTTGAAAATGTAGTTGATATATAGGGAAAAAAGATGGGGTTTTTTTTAAGAAAATAATTAAAAAAAAGAATGTCTCCTTAGTGTGGTAAAAGTCGTTTGTAAGTCGTCGGAGAGAAAAAGGCGATGTGATGAGCAAAATGAAAAGCATTTGAAGGTCACGAGTGTGTCCTAATAAGATTTACATAAAGATACTAAGTTCTACATGAAAAAGAAAATAAGGAAACTAATTATAGCATTTATATTTATACAAAATTTAAGTAAATGTTGATTAAGTGTTGACCAAATATCTTCTTTCAAAAGAAAGAAACTAAGGGTCGTTTGGTTTGTAGGTGGGTTTAGGATTCGGATTCAGATTTATGGATTAGAATTTGGATTTATATTTGGATTTGGAATTAGTATATGTTTAAACTAAATAATGAAAGAGAAAAATAAAATAAAAAAATATATATGAGTAGTATCAAGTGATACCACTCAATTTTGCCTATTATCAATCTAAGAGTTTTATTTAAATATTTAATACCTAATAGTGGAACCAACAATCAGCCAAACAACTAAATTGTAGTATGATTTCATTCTTTCATTTCATGACCGTCAAACAAATGAGCCCTAAATTATGGGTGAAGAATTTGAATATCATGTAAACTTTCTCAAATATCTGATGTACGTAACATACTTATTTTATTATTAACGTCGTAATATACTTTCAAATACTCACCAATGTCGTAATATTGATTGTTACCAAGTTTTAAAGTTACAACATTGGTCCTTGTCATTTGCATTCACTTTCACCATTAGTCATTTGAAATTTTTCACTTAAAAATTCGATGAACGTCCTTGTAGTTTGCTTTGACTTTCACCATTAGTCCTTTGTCTTTCATCTTTTTTATATCGTTTTCTGCGTTTTATACACATTTTTTACATATTTTTATACGTTTTTTACACGTTTTATATACATTTTTACACATTTTATACACGTCGTTTACACATTTTAATACATGTTTTTACGTTTTATATGCGTTTTATACACTTTTTATACACGTTTTTTACACGTTATTATACACATTTTTACGTTATTATACACATTTAATACACGGTTTTATGTATGTTTTACACACATTTTATATATGTTTTTACATGTTTTATACACGTTTTACAGCGTTTTATATCGTTTTTACGATTTTCACGCGGGTTTTATACACATTTTAAAACATTTTCTAGCGTGTATAAAATGTGTATAAAGCGTGCATAAACGATGTAAAATGTATAAAAACTATAAAACCGTGTATAAAAGTGCATAAAATCGTGTAAAATGCATATAAAATGTGTAAAAACATATAAAAGCGTGTAAATAAACATATATAAAAGCGTGTGAAAACGATATAAAACCGTGTATATAAGCGTGCATAAATTCATGTAAAAACATATATAAAAGCGTGTATAAAAGCGTGTAAAACGTATAAAAAGCGGTACATAAAACCGTGTATAAAAGTGTATAAAAAGCGTACATAAAACCGTGTATAAAAATGTGTATAATAACGTGTAAAAATGTGTATAATAACATGTAAAAAGTGTATAAAAACATACATAAAAGCGTGTATAAAACATGTATAAAAGCGTGTAAACAACGTGTATAAAATGTGTAAAAATGTATATAAAATGTGTGTAAAAGCGTGTATAAAAATATGTAAAAAATGTGTATAAAAGCGTAAAAAAGCGTATATAAAAAGATGAAAGACAAATGACTAATGGTGAAAGTCAAAGCAAACTACAAGGACCGTTCTTGTAATTTTTAAGTGAAAAAATGTCAAATGACTAACGGTGAAAGTGAATGCAAGCAGCGAGGACCAATGTTGAAACTTTAAAACTTGGTAACATTTGTCAATATTACGATACATTGGTGAGTATTTGAAAGTATATTACATACGTTAATAATAAAATAAGTATGTTACGTACATCGGTATATTTGAGAAAGTTTGTTACGTATATTTAGCCTTCACCCCTAAATTATTGACGATGGGAGTTTCATGAAAAAATTTACTCATAAAAATGTTTATCTATTGCTTTAATCATAGTGATATTGTAGTTAATATTTATACGTCATGAAGAGATCTAAAATCCTAAACATTTACATAATTAAATACGTATGTGTTATGGTTGAATATTTCATATTGTTGTACATATTGCATGTTTGCTTGCACAAACTCACTTGCCAGAGGTATTTCTGAAAGCATTCTATTTATCTTTGAGTAGGTGTGTGACTATTTACATCTCACTTCTTCGTACCTCGATCCGACGATATTAAATATTGTTGTTGTATTTCATATTGTTGTAAAATCTTTATAATGATATGAGGTTTATATTATCAAAAGCTTTATGAGTTTGTGATTCGTTATGTTTTTAATATATTAAAAAGTTTCACTATTGTGGATGCTTTAGCAAATAAGAAAACTAAGTTCTACATTTAAATCACATTTATTTTATCATTAAGTTTGTTTAAGCTCATTTAAAGTGATCTAAACATACATCCATTACAAGTGCAAGAGAAGAACATGAGTTATCGTTATGATACAAAGTGTTGTAATGTAGCTGTTACATTCATAACATTTGTTACGGCTTTATTGTATATTGTTGTACACCAAGTTCATAATTTGTAAACTTGTTTAGTAGATGGACCAGGTTAGTATTTTAATCCTAAAAATACGTTAGTGATTAGGTTAGTATTTTAGTTCTGAAAATATGTATGTGAAAGGTTGGTTCCACCTTGATTAAAACTCGACATTTAGTTTAGTGTCGGAAATTAGTGTAAGAGACGTTATATGGTTTTCTCTGTCTGAAGGGAGCTTGTTGACATAATGAAGTGAACTCTCGAGTTGGGAACTTGGGGAGTGAAGTAAGGCGAAGAGAAGCTTCGTTACCAAACTACTATATATTTTTTATTGTGGTTTGATCTACTAACTATCTCTATTGTTTTCTTGCACTTTATCTTTTGTCATATCTATTGTTTACTGTTTAGCGCTTGTATATTGTATACTTATTGTGATTATCGCACATAAACTCGGATCTAAAGTTTTTTAAAGTATAATTTTAAATAGAGAAAAACGGTAAAACTATTAAACCTCCCTTCTAGTTTTCCATATTAAAGATGAAGACAAACCATTCCATCAAGCTTATTCATATTACGCACCAAAAGTTATAGGTATGTAATTTGATTATATGAGCAAGTTTTTCAGTAATTACACGGATTTTTTAATGTATATAAACGATTGTTGGTGTAGGCCACAATATATCAAGAATCAACACACGATTAATGGAAGTTTTTAAAGAGAGAAAGCATACGTTTTCTAGAGAGAGAGAGAGCGAGAGGAGAGAAAACTGTTTTCTTAAATGTGAGAAATGAGATACAAGTGAGACACCTACCTTTTAGTGAGGTGGTGGAGTATTTATACTCCTTATACATAAAGGTCTCGTGACTTAGTTCTATATATAAACGTGTCTCATGACTACATGTTAGCCACGAAACGTTAACATAAAGATTACAAATGTAACATAAACCTACATACAAACATTAAACTATTACAAATAATGATTACATATAAAACACTATAAAATGATCTTCACTTAGCAAGCTAAAAGTCTCCTCCTAAGAAATGATCATTTAGGTATTATAACGATCTTTACTTGTTTGGATGTTGTGTTGGATACTTGAAAATTATGATGTAGCTTTTCATGTGTTTTTTGAATTCTTGAAGTTCGATCCTCTCATATATCAACTAATCATCTATTCAACTCTTCTTACACTTGTATGTTCTTCATCACCTATCATGATTTTCCTTTGATCATTAGGATCTTCTATTTTCATTAAGGTCTTTTAAGTCTTTAAATTTTTCTATTCAACTCTTTGTATGTTGTAGACCTTTTCCCAATCCCGATCGGTACATTTGAAATTTACAATATCTCTTGAAAGCGAACAATCTTCTCATAGGCAAACGACCTACCGATTAACAATCTCCCCATACCAAACAATAGCATGTTGATACTTCTTCAGCATTTTCAACCGTCGGTTTCTCCACTCGGGTAGATCATTAGATGTACAAATTATCTTGATTGTCAACATCTTTCACCACATTTCCTCTTTCCATGATTCAACCCCAAATACCTTTTCATTATATGTGTTTCTGCCATATTCTTTAACACTTCTTTCCAATACCGTTCTTCATCATTTACCGAGTGAAACTCTTAACTCTTATAAATTGTTCTTCCCAATATCACTTTTAAGAAAACTTCTTCTCATAATGCTTTTAACTCTTATAAACTCTCCCACGAGAATCATCCGAACATAAACCTACATCCAATTAAAGAGAGTTTTAGAGAGAAAGCACATGTTTTCAAAGAGACAGAAGAGAGATGAGAGAAACTTGTTTTCTTATTATGTGAGAAGTGAGATACATGTGAGACACCCACCTCCTAGTGAGGTGGTGGAGTATTACACTCCTTATTACATAGAGGTCTCACGACTTAATTATAAACATAAGCGTGTCTCGTGAGTACCGTTAGTCATGAACGTTAACCTAACGAGTGCATATGTAACATAAACCTAAATGTAACATAAGCGTACATCCAAACATTAAACTATTACAATGAGATTACATATAAGACCTTAGAAAGTAATCTTCACTTCAAAAGCTAACAGTTGGTTTTGGGATATGATTTCTAAATCCTTAATTTGGTTTTGTAATACAAATATATTATGATTACAGAATGGTGTAATTGAATTCAAATTACATTACGTAGTGTTTAGTTTACAGGAATTGTAATTCAATCAATCAAGTAGGAATGTTTACATGAAGTTGGATGGAAAGTTTTGAATTACGTTGTAATTCAATATTTTACATTTAAAGCGCCAAGATTAATAAATTATTATTATAATTATTATTATTTAATAAAATTATTATTATTATTATTAAATAATAAATAGTATTATTATTTAATAATAATAATAATAATACATTATTATTATTATTATTATTATTATTATTATTATTATTATTAATAATATTATTATTTAATAATAATAATAATAATAATAATAATAATATTACTATTATTATTTATTATTTATATACTATTATTATTAAATTATTTATTACTATAATTAGTATTATTAATATTATTATTATTATTATATTTTTATTAATATATTATTATTATTTATTAAATAATATTAATATTTAATAATAATAATAATAATATTAATTTTTTTTTAATTATTATTGTTACTATTATTTTTTTAATAAAATTATTATTATTATTACTAATAAAATAATATTATTATTTAATAATAATACTATTATTATTATTATTATTATTATTATTATTATTATTATTATTATTATTATTAAATAATATCATTAAATAATAATAATAGTAATATTATTACTATTATTATTATTATTATTATTATTTATTAATAATAATAATAATAATAATAATATTATTATTATTATTATTATTATTATTATTATTTATTATGAATATATGATTATTATTAAATTATTTATTATTATTATTATTATTATTATTATTATTATTATTATTTATTAAATAATATTATTATTTAATAATAATAATAATATTAATTATTATTATTATTATTATATATTTATATTATTATTATTATTTATTATGTAAGATATAACTTTTCACATACACATCAAACCATAACACAAGGTGGCGAATAAGATGGAATTCTAGAGAGAAAGTTAGAGGTTTAGGAACTTAGTGAGAGAAAGTGAAAGATATTATTATGAGCTCAACTCTACCTTGGAAGGTAGAGTATTTATAGTCTTACATAACTACGCACACTTTGGGTCATGGATCGGGCATCAGAGTGGGTAAAGACCCGTCCGTCCTCCACGGTGTTACTTAACTAAAATACTACTTAACTTAAAAGAACTACGACTACGAGCTTTCTAACGATTACATATACTTGAGGTGACCGACTCTTTAATACCGGAATTTCTAATTCTAACAATCTCCCCAAGGGAGTCACCTCAATTATGTACCAAAATTACATTGAATACAAATAGATATAACATTTAACAATTGATCTTGCATTCTTGATGTAGTCCTTTGCTCTTAAGCTCGTAGTCATTGATACTTCACAATGCATGTTTGGTTACTTCAGTGGAGGTCTTTTCTTGATCCACGTGATGATAAGTTTGAGCCATCTTTGGAGATCATCGCCTATCAACAATCTCGACACATCCTTTGTGGTGTTGGTATTATGTGATGTTATGACTTTGGGACCGACATGCTCACATTACGGATCATGAATTCTTCTCGTCGAGTAGCGGAAGCATTTGTTGAATCACGATATTGGCGTGAGTAGCGAAGCATGGAGTGAAAATATCGAGTCATTGATGCACTAATCATGATTTCTTTTGAGTTGAATGTGTTAAGTGAGCATGCGGCTATGGATTGACCGCTTCATTACGATCATTGCAAGCGTCGGGCGTACTGCATACAACAGCTTAGCAACAAATCGCATGAAAGTGTCTTTGATCACTTTCGTTGAATTGAGGTACACGGCCCACGGTTCCCGTTGATCGATTACAAGCTCTTTGTGATCGGTAGGATTCTAAGAATCTCCTTGACGGGGTTTCGCAATTGTTCTAGCGTTCTCAAACCGGAACATCTCAAAGAAGACAACACGGAGTGAGTGAACCGTGAATATTAAGTCCACTGATTGATGAAAAGAGATTTGAAAAACAATCGTGTATTGCTCAATAGAAATTGTTTTGCAATACAGAAGGTTTTATTGAAAATCAATTATCAATCATAAAATACCTTTTGGTTTGAAAAATTAGTACGATCGATGTGCTAAAGAAAAGAGTTTATTAAGCACAACGACCGGTTTTCAAAGGCATCCGTCAATCCATAACTTTGAACCGGATTGATTCAAGAGATTGAATCGCCCCATTGTTTACATTCGGTTGTCACATGGTTGATCTATAAAAGGATCTCACATGCCACCTACCGGGAGCTTGTTTGATGTTGGCTCCGAAGGCTTTCCATCTTCATTGTGAATATGTAAACATATCACTCGGATGTTACAGCAATACCGCAAGGATAATGCGTGGGACTCAGTTATAATCTCTCTTTCACATTGTGTGAAACAGAGAGTCTTCATTGAAAGTGTCCTAATGAGATTTATTGATGATCTCGTGGCTCTAGACTCAATTTGTGCATATTTGGATCCTATAACGGAGACTAGGGAGAGGTCTCCTTCTTCATATCAACCATCTCTAAGAAAATCGATAGATAATGTCGGTTCCCGTGAGAATGAAACAAGTCCTTTTAAGAGGAACTTGAGTGGTTTGGAAAGTTGAAGTGCGGTGCGTCCTTGGGTCCATGACGTCTTGTCTTCACTACCGATGTTACCATCGGTAGCATATGAATTGAACCCGTTTACGCCTAAGGTTGAATTAAAGGAGGGCTATTTGTTTTCACCTATTTTCATTCAATTCTTTTAATTCTTCAACCCTTGATGCTTACCGAGACTTCATAGCTAGAACCTTGTTGGGTTTATTCCATTACTAGCTCGGTCTTAGTCCGCACTCTTCCCATATCTCATTTTCTCCTTTTAACATCATACCTAAGGACTTCTACACTAACTAGTGGATTGTCCTCGGTAGATCCCTCCGGTTACGGCGGATCATGGGAACACATACCTAACCTTATCATCCTTATATCACCGTACATGAAGTAAAGTTGGTCGGTCTATTTGGTATTGTTCATCCGCCAATGGATCCAATTGAAAACCATTTGAAAATCAATTCGGATACTTGTGATATATTATCAAAGCTTTTTGTACCGAATTGTTTTGATATTTTAGAACGAGAACTCCCCTCAACATGTGCAACAAGTATTGAAAATGTTTTGCACACGGAGGCGGAGAAAGAATTAACTTCTTTTGATTACCATTTTCTAAAGATATCAACATCACTTCCTCAACAAATCAAGTAGATATAGCAATTCCGGAAGGATGAGGTTTCCATAAATTTGCTCCCCACAATATGTGCCTCGAGGTTTGAAAAGAGTTTGCACATACTAGAGGAACCTGCACATTGGGATAAATGATCACGTTTTAAATCAAAGGTTTTAAGATAGATGCTCCCCTCAACATGTGCATTGAAAAATTGAAATCGTTTGTCACATGAGGGCGGGATAGCATGTACATCCTATTATAACCATTTACCTAATTATCGGTTTAAAACCAATTTAAATCACATTCTCCCCGATCACAATTATCAAATCATTTGAAATTTGTGATCTCGTATAATTTAAATTGATTTTGAAAGCTTTTAAGGAGAATTGTGACTTGATTGTGAAAGTGTTTTAACCGATCACGGATCGGATTTTGAGACTTTAAACTCCATTTATAAAACATGCATGTATATCTTTTGAACACAATTTTAATGCCAAATAACTTTTTAATTTAATTGAAATCATTCTCCCCTCAATCAATGACGTGGGTTGTTGATTGAGAGATAAGATTTTGACAAATAAGTCCCGATGATTATCAAAAATAGAGTTTGAGTTATTTTTCAAAGCATTTGGTTTTCAAGAGATAAATGTTTATAGAATCGAGCATGGAATTTGAAAACATGGTGAAACATGGCTCTGTTCTTTCTTTTAAAACCGGGTTATTGCACGGAAATGACAATAAACCATTTCTCTTTCTCCCAAAAATTATTATTTTTTTTTTTTTTTTTTTTTTTTAAAGAATTCGAACAACATCTAAAGTCCGTGTCATTCTTTGAATGACAACACAAAGACCGTAGATATTATCGAGCCGAGAAAAACATGACAAAAAAACAATATTTTTTTTTTAAGAATTTTGAATTTTTCGATTTTTATGGATTTTGAAAGTTTTATAATTTTCTATTTTGTTTTCGAATAACTATTTACAAGAGATAGATGAAGATAGACCTTTACTCCTCGTCTTCCTCCTCAAGGCGTTTGAGAGTTTCTGGTTGAAGACTTTCCAAACCAAGGCGTGGAAGAATAAACTCAAAACGTTCTCTTGGAAGAGCTTTGGTGAAGATGTCCGCTAGCGATATTCGGACCTCACAAAATATAGTTCCACCACACCTTTTCCACTGTTCACGATGAAATGATGTCGAATGTCGATATGCTTTGCTCTAGAGTGTTGAACGTTGTTGCATGATAGAGCAATAGCACTTTATTATCACGATGCGAGAGGATTTTGTTGAATTCAAAGCCATAGTCGGATAATTGAGATCTCATCCATAAGATTTGAGCACAGCAGGATGACATGGCTATGTATTCACCTCAGTAGAGAAATAGAAGTACTCATTTGCTTCTTTGAAGACCAGCTCACAAGCTTATCACCCAAAAACGAGCACCTCCGGCGTGCTTGGCGTGTATCTTGACAACTTTGCATGATCGGCATACGTGCATAGGCCGTTAGTGACATACCGGTGTCCTTGGTACCATAGTCCCATATTGATGGTTCCTTGGAGATACCGAAGACCTGTTTAACGCTTTCAAGGTGCTTTTAGTAGGCTTAGCACGGTATCTAGCACACATGCATACAGAGAATAAGATGTCTGGTCTACTAGCGTTGAGATACATCGGGGATCAATCATACTCCTATATTTCGTTTGGTCAATCATGATCCACGAGAGGTCCTCATCTAGTTTGGTTCGGTCAATCATGGGGGTGTCAACGAGGTCACTTGAATCAAATCCAAATTTCTTTAAAATCTACATTGCATATTTAGATTGATTTATGAAAATGCCTCGGACTTTGAGAAATTTGTAATCCCAAGAAAAATGACATTTGTCCCATCATTGACATTTGAAACTTTGAACTCATTTCATTTGAAAAGCGATCACATTCCATTGGGTCGGTCGAGGCAAAATAATATCATCAACATAAATTTGAACATGAATCAAATGTTTGCACGACTTCACGGTGAACAATGTAGGATCAAGCTGCTCCTTTGATGAATCCGGTTGATAGAAGAAACTTTGTGATGTATCATACCATGCCCTTGGAGCTTGCTTTAAACCGTAAGAGCCTTCTTCAAGCGATAAGCGTGAGTAGGATGCTCTTGATTCACAAATCCTTCAGTTGGGCGGCGTGAGCGACTTCTTTGAGATCTCCGTTAAGAAATGCCGTCTTTACATCCATCGATAAACCACCATGTTCTTGCTAGCAAGATTAGCGAGAAAGATTACGATGGCCTCGATTCGAACAAGCGGAGCAAAGATTCTTCAAAGTCTATACCCTCCTCTTGACGATATCCTTTAGCAACTAATCGAGCCTTGTTCTTGAACACATCACCATGCTCATCAAGTTTTACTTTGAAGATCCATTTTAGAGCTATAATCATACACGATGCGGGCAGTACTAACTCCCGTACATCAAGTCGATCAAACTCATGAATTTCATCTTGCATAGCATTGAACCGCTATCTTCATTCATAGCGGTTTAACATCTTTTGGTTCGATCTTAGATATGTCTGAGTTGAAGAAGCACCATAAGGCATCGGTTGCGAGTTGCTTCCGGTTGATCTGGGGCGGGAGGGATTACCAATGATGTTGTCTAATGGATGATCAATGATTTGTTTAGTCTAACACGCAATGTTTGATGTTGATATCGGGAGTTTCATCTTTGTCCTTATTGACCTAATCTAGAATATCGCGTGTGATATTCAAATTAGTGTTTTATCGTATATAATTTTCAATGCAAATTTCGGTAAAGTAAAAAGCGAAAAACTTCAAAAAACGTGAAAAATACGAAAATAAAAATTTTGTCGGTATATCAAAGTGCTTTATCTATGAAAGATAATTAAATCTTCGTCGCAATGATGTATTTTTTTCGCAACGATTAACATTTGAAAGATATTAATATTTGAAAAAAAATGATGAAAGTGGGTTTTTTAAATTGTTGGATTAATCTTATCCATTAGATCAAATAAAAATGGAGGGTGAAGATTGATCCCTTGGTATGTAAATAATCTTTTGTCCTCAAATGATCTTAAATCTATGCTTAAAACTTAAAAACTTAAAAATGAGTAATGTTGTTAGAATAAAATACTCATACTTATAAAAGGAAAGACAATTTATTAAATGATTAAATACTAATTTACAATTTAAACCACTAACTTTTTGGGTGAAAGCTAAATATACGCAACGTACTTTTTCAAAAAAACACATCTACGCAATATACTTTGTTAAGGGTCAAAGCTAGCTAACATACTTTCAATTTTTTTTCAATCTAGCTAATATGACATGTTGGTAGTAGGTTACCAGGTCACCTTTGATAAAAATTTGCGCAGTTAGTCCTTACATGATAACGACCGTTAACTAGATGATGACGACCGTTAAAAAAATAAAATAAAATAAAATAAAACTTTTATAAAAATTTAAAAAAATTTTACGTTTTTAAAAAAATTTAAAAATTTTTACGTTTTTTAAAAAAAAAATTACGTTTTTAAAAAAATTTAATTTAAAAGAAAAATTAAAAAAAATTACGTTTTTTTAAAAATTTTACGTTTTTTAAAAAAGTTTACGTTTTTGAAAAAAATCGTTTTTATAAAAAAATTACGTTTTTTTTAAAAATTTAAAGTTTTTTTTTTTTTTTTTTTAGCGATGGTTATCATCTAGCTAACGATCGTTATCATGTAAGGACTAATCTGAAATTTTTATCAAAGGTGACTTAACCTACTACCAACAGTCATATTAGCTAGATCGAAAAAAATTTGAAAGTATGTTAATAACTTTGACCTTAACAAACTACATTACGTGGATGTGTTTTTTGAAAAAGACGTCATATCTATCTTTCACCTAACTTTTCTACTCAACACTCCTCACTCATATATATATAAAAGATTTTACTCACAAATTGACATTACTATATGTTGGGAATTATCTGAGTAGGATTTCTCTTGTCGATTCTGTAGAAGGATTCTTTTGAAATAAAGCGAGTCTCTGAAGAAGAGATTCTGTTGAAGAATAAAAGCCGTGCTGTGTGTCTGTTGAAGAGTGGAAGCTAACTAGGATATGCACGCTTTATTAATTACATGCTAACCCATCATTATTCTTGAGCCGCAGGGGTTAGCATGGGTATTATTATCTTGCTCAATATTGTTTAATGTTTATCCATTAAATGCATGCTTGCATGTTAGTCGATTGATTAGAAATAGTCTAGGGTTCCTTGTCTATAAAAGGAACTTCATAGTATGTAATAGACACGAATTCGAAACATAGAGTATCAGTTAATAAAAGATCCATAGAGGATCTAAGTGTTCTTAGTTATAACAACTTGTATTTACATTCCGCTATAGAATACGAGTTGTAGAGATTTTCTATTAGTTTGCTTATGATTACATAGACAACACTAACGATCTCTGAGTGCTCAAGATCATCAAGGTGCGAGTGTTTTCAACAAGTGGTATCGAGCCTCGGAAAGTCTCTACGATCACGAGAACCATATTTTCCTCACCCCATACAACCAAAAATACATTCACCATGCAGGGAACGATGATGAATCCAAGTCACCAACAACACAACAAGAACACCACCTCTATGCAACAACTTAGTCTCTCCAACGATAATGGTAAGTTTCCTTATCTAAAAAGGAAGAGTATGATCATGGACAATGAAGATCTGAGCTGGATCTCGATATTGATTGGAATCTTTGGGAGATTGTGAAGAAAGGAAGCAGTCTGAAGAAGACTATCCCGGATCTTGATGGTAAGTTTACCATTGCTCCTCCCAAAACTCTGAAGAGATTCTAGGCGTGCAAAGAGAGCACAAAGTAAGAACCATCCTTCTTCAAGCTATTCACGAAGATCACTTAGGTGATTTTCACCACATGGATGATGCAAAGGACATATGGATGGCGCTTAAAGCAAGGTTCGGTGGCAATGAAGAGTCCAGAAGAATGAGGAAGTCCATCTTTGAGACAACACTTTCAAGAATTCAATATCTCGGAAGAAGAAGGTATCCACAAGGAAGCGACGGGTTTCATAAGATTACGAGTCGGCTAAACCAAATGAATGCAAAACGACAATGATGATTGCAATTCAAAGTTCCTCGATCTTTGCCTCCATCATGGTTACATGTAAGTATAGACCTTAAAGCTAAAGGTGGGTTGGACATGCTCACTTTTGATGAGTGTACAACAAATTCAAATCTCTTGAACGATGTCGAACTCCCTACCGTGCATCCTCTTACGGTCATCTGACCTTTGTTGGGACATCTCACTCCAATATGATGATGCATGCTCCAAGTCCAACTTACTTACCATCATCATCTTACACTCCCACTCCACCATATAACAATCGTCCCACTCCATCATGCCATCAAGCTAAAGCGGTAGTATATTGGAGGATGTTCTTCATTCATTTGTTCTTGATTATGATACTCGGCAACATCTTGTCTATGAAGATTTTGAGCGGTGGACCCACTTGATATGGAGGAGATGAAGTTTGAAATGGCGGTGGCCATGCTTTCGATGAATATCAAAAGGTTTGAAGAGAGGTCGGGAAGAAAGTTTGGCTTCAAGGAAAGGATCCATTTCGTTTTGACAGGAGAAAGGTCAAGTGTTTCTCTTGTCACGGATGGGTCATTTCGAGGAATGCAAAGATAGGAAGAGTGGAGAGGAGCTAACTACAATTCCTATCGGTAGAATCGAGAAGGAAGCTAGAACTTGACTCTTGTCACCTTGGATGAGCAGTCAACTGGTGCACATGAACACGTGAATGAGGAAACCTAACGTCTGAGAAGCTTGGATTCTTTGGCAAGATGTACTTGGAAGATAGGCATGATCAATTTGCCTTGATGGGACTTTCTCGTGTACACAATTGTATATTTGGTTGTAGTGAAAGATACAATGAACTTAAAGAAGCTTATGATACTATGAAACCTAAATACAATGAATGTTATGTTGATAATGAAGCCTATAAACTTTCGTTAAAAACATTAGAAAGACAAAAGGTATGGTTTCAAAAGAATCGAGATAGCTTATGAAGAAAAGATAAAGGGTTACGATTTGATCTAGATATTGCAAACATTAACTTAAAAGCATGCGAAAAGGAAAAAGGCGATGCTATTCTTTGAGAACCTAGAGCTTAAAGAGAAACTAGCTAAGGAAATAGCTAGACATAAACAATGGCTAATATCGGTGACAATCTAGCTAGAAATCTATAGTAGTCGGTCGGTGATCTCTGGAATAGGTTTAGGTTTTCAAAAGTATGTAGGATTGGAAGCTAGGAAAGATGGGCGTAAATCTACACCTGCAGGCTTAGAAAATTTAGTTAAAGAAGGTGATTTGCATGTTGTCCCTGGTCCTATTAGAGGTGAATTCATGCCCACTGACATGTCCATCACTGTTGACTTTGATGGACCACACCATCTATATGGCAAAAAGTCAAAAGACTTGCGAGACACCGATGCTTCATCTAATGACTTTGTCTCTTTCTCACGCGGTGACAATTCATCGGATCAAGGGTCTACTTCCACCGTGATTCAAGTGATAAGTCGGACCTTCCCAAGCCCTCACACGAGCCTACACCCAAACACGCACCCAAGTCTATCTACAAGCCTTCTTGGGTAGCGGTGAGGAATCAACTTCCAAGCTGTTTCCTCAAAGACTTGTCCTTTAAATCTTTGCATAATAAGTCTGTTAAAAACAATTCCTTTAATATTTACGGTTTAAGTACTTCTACATGTAATAGAACATCTTCTTTGTTGAATAAATCTTCCAAAAGGAAGACATGTTTTGTATGTGGAAGTAAATTTCATTTAATTAAGGATTGTGATTTCTATGAGCAAAGATTGGGTGTATGTGCTACTCAATGAGAAACCTAGACCGATGTGGACCAATGTTAATAATATTCCACCTTATGTCCCACAAGCAACTTATCTTGACTCTCCTTGGAGGAGATCGGTGATAGACCTTATGTGCAACCTACTAGCCCATACTTTAAACATGGTTATTGGCTGCATATGTTGACTCTATGAATGATAGGAAAGGATGTTGAGGTCTGGCATCAAGTCCTCGTGAGTTGTTCTTGGAATAATAATGGACCTATATTTCAATGGAAACCCAAGAACAATGTGGTCAATATTGGAATTCTTAACCCTTAACTGCAAAGTTTAAGGGGAGGCATAGGCCTCAGGGGAGGCATATGCCTCAGGGGAGGATTTTGTAGTAAACTTTGTGTATATTTTGTTTGCTAACACTAACTTAATAATTTTTTTGGTCTGTTTTGTCTCTGTTTTGTTCTTGTGTTTCTCTGAGTTTGTTTTGCAGTATGCCCTGTTCAGTTCAAGTTCATCAAGTGTGGTCCTTTGGTAAATGGTCTAGTAAGCTTAAAGCATGTTTCCTCTGAAAGCTAAGTAATGAAGTGAGCAATTTGTTTCCACTGAAGATAAAGTACTGAAGACAAGTTATGAAGTTAAAATTGTTCATTCATTCATACAAGTTACAACTTACAGCTTACAACTTACAATCAACTTCAATGCAACTACAAGGAAAGTACTATACATGATCTTCTAATCCTATTCTAGTTCATAGAAAATAGTCCAACGGCTGTTGAATATGCATGACCACGCATATCTTCTGATCGAAATGCTGGATATGCGTTTGTGAAGTCTTGCATAACCACCCATTCCTTCTATCTCGATGGCTGGATATGCATGACCTGTACGACGAAGATGCTAAGGATCAAAATGGAAAGGATGGATTGATGCAAACGATGATGATGAAGATGACCACGCGTGTCCTTTGTGGTTAATCTACTTGGTTTCACCAAAAGCGATCCATCCACCTTCCTTAGCTCTTCCTCTATCGATGTGTGAAGATGCACCAAAACATGGCGCGGTGAGCAAGCATCACCTCCCTTGGCGAGGCCTTTGTTGAGGTTGAGGTCTTTGGAGGTTGGGAGTAGATGTTATCTCGATGATGGGTTCTCCGAGTCATCGGAAGACTCACTTGGATCCACTACGCTATCATCTTGAGAAGAAGGAGAAATGGGGATGTCAAGGGCGAGGTCGGTGGACATGACCAAAACTGCAGAAAATCATTGGATGATGATGATGATGGAGAAGAGGTTGGGTTAACAACCTCTGGTGTAGTATTCATGGTTAATTTTGGTTGATTGGGTTTGTGATGATACTAGGGTTTGTGATGGTAATTGGGGGTAAAATTATGTGAGAGAAGTATGCATTGGGATGATTAAATAGACAGATGCAAGGGTTAATGTAATTTAATGCGAGTTAGTTGGCACGGTAACTCTAGAATCTTTCCAAGATATTCTAGTCTTGGGTGGTTTACTGTTTGAAGTATATTATTTCGCAGATTGGCTATTGTTTCTGTTGAGCGTTATTTTGTCGTTGGTCACGTTGAAATACACGTGAGGATATGGTCGACTAAAGTTCTCATCTTGTTGACTATATTCTTGTAACGATTACCATTCCTCTAATCACATTTCTTCCTTCAAAAGAAACAATTCCCTCTTCTCCTACATCCAAAAACTCTTGGTTCAAAAATCATAACCCTAAAATCACATATCTCTCATGGCTCTTCAATTCAAGAAAGATCACAATAAAGTTGCATTTAAGGTAAAGCAAAGGCGATGGTGTATGAACCAATGGTGGAGTTCTGAAGCGGTCTAAGATTCACTATGCCTAACACATTCCCCTAATGCGATTTATGAATCGTTGGTTAAACAATTTTGGGGTCTGTGGAAAACGCGGTGAATCGAGAGATTGTTGCGTTGATTGATGAAGCGAGCACGTGGTGACGGAGGACACGATAAGGAGAAAGCTTAGTTTGGATGATGTTGATGGGGTTTATCACTCAAGTGCAGAGGTGATTCTCTCTGGGCTGAGAGCCATTGGGTATCAAGGTACAAGAACGGACATATGGTTGAAAAAGCATTTTTGCCCTATGTGGAGATTTCTAGTTCACACTCTGCTTCAGTGCATTAGCAACAAATTTGGAGCGTGGGATCAATTCTCTACGCAATTGGCTTGTGGTATTGTGTGTCTATCTCAAGGGATAACTTATAATTTTTCTAAATTTATTTTTGATAATATGGTTGAAAATATAAATAGGAAACAACATAAGTTTTTAATGTACCCTAGATTCTTACAAATAATCATAGACACCTCTACCCAAGTCCAAGACTGTAATCCCATAGGAGCTCTTTCAGCTAAACTATTTGCCTCTATGAGAACTCACTTTGAGGGGGCACATCATCCGTTGACAGCAGCTATGTTGCCTCAAGGCAATGAGGCTCTTGATGAGGAGAATGTTGCTAATATCCCACCCTCTTCAAATGTTGCTCCGATGGCAATCCATCGGTTAATATAGATGAGGTCCTCTTTTCTTCTTGAAGCATCTCATATTGCTCTGACCGTACTCCACTGTACCATCACCCGGACCAAGTCCACCACCTACAGGCTTCAATTGATGAGTTTGAGTCGACACGAGCAGGATGACCACACCCATCCTCAAAGGAACCTTTGATGAAGTACCTCCTCATTTTGAGCATGACCATATTTCCTTTGAAAGGTCCAATGAAACTCCCTTTACCATAGAGCATTCTTACGGTGGGCCGAGGACCTATTACTCTTACATCATCTATGCTCTTGTTAATTGTATGCACGTGAGGTGGTGATCTCAAAAGGAGCTTCTGAGACCAAGTCTACTCTTGGTGATAAGATTGAGGCTGAGAATAAAGTTAAGGACCTAGAGGATCGACTTGAAAAGAGTAGCAAAGGAAGTTAGTCATTTTTCGATGAGGAGGATGAGGACTCTCGGCTTGCTTCTCTAAACATCTTAGGCGATGTGGCTCGGAGATAGGTGTTCCTACTTGATTGATGTTGAATCATCAAAGATAAGGCACCAATTCGGTTCACTAGGAAGAGGCGATCTTATTTGGATAAGGGATCTGCTGTAGTCTCCAAGAAACCAAGTGTTGACTATACTACAAGCTGCTTGAAGTTCAAATGGAGGACATTGCATCGAACACGATCATCATGCACTGTTCAAGAACCATCATGTCCCACCCTTCAATGAGATGATCAAGTAGTATTTCATGTTGAAAGAAATTTTGATTTGGATCCCATGGCGATATCCTTACCACACATTTGAAGATCTCTCAAAAATGTTTCTTCGAAGTTCAAATTGGTGATTCTCCTCCGGTGATGTTGTTCATAAGTCTACTAATAAAGAGAAAGGTGTAATGATTGAAGATGAGCTTGGTCCGGATCGGTATCCGAACAAGAAAGGCAAGGACAAGAAAGCGGTTTCTTTGAGTTTGCGGATCGGAAGAAAAGTGAAGAAGTGGCTAAACAAATTGCGAGATCATTCTACTTACTTTTGCCTCACGAGAGACGAAGAGAATTGGATGTTTTAGCTTCTCGGTTACTGCTTGCACAATGGGATGCTCTTACTAAGCAAACCACTTCAAATCCTACACTTGCTCAAAGTATCTTAGGTGCGGACTTTGATAGTGAAACTTTGTGGCTCAAATGATGGCACTTGGAGAACAAAGGAAGCAAGAAGCATTGCGAAAAGGCATGCCTTAGTCTTGAAAAGAATAAGGCAAAGAGAGAAACCTCTTCTGAAGCTCGAGAAGAAAGCAGAGATGAGGATTGCGGTGAAAAATCAAAGTTCTTCGGTGCTTAACCGTGGTTTGACAATGAAGCAAGTCTTGGCTTTACCTGATGCAAGATTGTCTTTCCTATACAATATGATTATGAAGACTTCTTCTCCTGATTTAACACCATCTTCCAGCTTGAAAAGAATTGATGGGAATGAAGTTGCACCAAAGGCCAAAAGACCCAAGTTTGTTGAGATAGTGGATAATTTTGATGATATTCCAATAAAGACGATATCTCAAATGGTTTCTTCTGAAGCAACTTTTGAAGCCACTTCTTCGTCTGACAAGGTTCCTTCTAATGAACCATCGGCTGTTTCCCCTGAAGCACTAGTTATGCCCTCATCTAACCCAAATGTGGCATCTGCTGCTGCAAAAGAAGGTACTTTGGTTAGGGAAGATGACCAGGTTACTTCAATGAACCTCTTGTTGTGTCTGTGAAACTTCTTGAGAGTTACTAGCTCAATGAAAGATCTCATCTGTGAACCGACCACCATTTCCTCTGAAGCACCTAATGTACAAGCTTCTTCTCCATCTGGGATCTCTTGTCTGAGGAGGTGGTTCGATTAAGGAAGCTAAAACCACAACTGTCAAAGCTAAAAGGCAAGAAAAGTCTTTGGAAAGAATGCATGCCCTTCGTGATGATGTCTCACTAAATCCACATCTACTTCTTCAAGTCCTACTACGAAGTTAATGAAGAGACCAAAGACATTCCATCTTACGAAATATATTCACCGGTAGAAGGATGAAGAGGATGGCCAGAGAAAACACACATCTACGAGAAGATGCGTGAGAAAAGCGAGGACTCATGCATCGAAGAATAAGCCATCACCCAAGCATGTTCCTTTGGACCTAAAGGTCGATGACTCAACCTTTATTAAGAAGGGTGCACTCTTGATTTTCTGAGGATATCAAAATGTGTTGGTCAAGTGGTCTCGATAAATGATGAGATGAATGTCATTCATCGATTGGACAAAACTTCATTGGAGTTCACCTTTTTGAAGGAAATACTCCATTTGGTAGACATGGCAGATATACTCACTCTGTACACTCTCGTCACAAACCATTACTTCAATACTGCACCACAAGGTTCTGGGATGTGTTTATTTGGAGATCTTCATGTCCTGTTTAACTCTCAATCTCCCAATGGTAAAGGGCATTTCATTTGGAAGAACTCACATCTATGGCGGGTTAAGTCCTGGAGATTTTATCCCCTACTTCGTGTGCATGTAGTTGAGACAAAGGGTGGAATCACAGTCTGCCTGTTTGCTGAAAGAACTTATCCATTGTCCAAGAGACTTATGGAAAGGATGCTTTGTCGAAGTTGGAAATTCCTCCGATCCGATGGAAATGAAAGTCTAGAAGGCGAGCAGTGGTTGGATTGATCAAGGCTCAACTTCTAAGCTCAAGTCGCATCTTCATAATGAGCAGTAATCTACATTGTCTTTTGTATTATGTACGTCTTTTGTGTTGTTTATTTTTTGTTTTGTTTGTTAGTTTATTAGTTTAAAAAAAAAAAAAAAAAAAAAAAAAAACTTTCTCTTGCGGGTTTGTTGTATTTTGTTGATGGTTTTAACTCACGGATATACCTTGTGTATATCAAAGAGTTAGCTAGTCCAAAGTGCAGCTTTGGTAAAGACACGTCAAATCTGTTGATAAATTGTAATGATTTGCTCAAAATTATATGGTGCGCAACCACCCATGCTTAATTCTTTGAGAGTTGTATGGTCATCAATTCACCATGGTATATTCCTTTTGGAATTCAAGAATTGGCTAGCCTACAAGTATATGGTTTGTGGTAAAGGCAACCGAATCCATATTTGGTTATCAATTCACCAATTCTAAGAATTGACTAGTCACGAGCAAGCGGCTACGGTAAAGACACATCAAATCCGTTTATATAGTTGCTTTGATTTGCTAATAAATCGAGATGGTTATCAATGTACCATAGTTTTCGGACTTAAACATCGCTACTCCGGTAGTGATGGCTATTGGTAAAGAGACATCAAATCCATTATTTTCAATGATTCACTCTCACAGGAGTTAACTCACCGGATGTGATGAGAATATTATGCAACTAATGAGTTTTGATGTACACTATGTCATTTGTTCTTTGCAAAGACACAGCGTTTCAAAGGTTGGTTATCATAGAGATGAGATTATTATTGGTTCTTTGCTCTCGATGTGTGAGAACAATCCTCTAGTACTACAGGTCTCTAAAGATCTATCAAGGTTAGGAAGCGGAACTTAACAAGTCAAATTCCGGTTTAGGGAGGATTGTTAGGAATTATGCAGTAGGATTTCTCTCACAATTCTTAGAAGGATTCTGTGAAATAAGCGAAATCTGTGAAGAATAAAAGCCGTGCCGTGTGTCTGTTTGAAGAGTGGAAGGCGACTAGGATCTGCATGCGCTTTATTAATTACATGCTAACCCATCATTATTCTTGAGCCGCCGAGGTTAGCATGGGTATTATTGTCTTGCTCAATATTGTTTAATGTTTATCCATTAAATGCATGCTTGCATGCTTAGTCGATTGAGTAGAAATAGTCTAGGGTTCCTTGTCTATAAAAGGAACTTTATAGTATGTAATAGACACAAATTCGAAACATAGAGTTTCAGTTAATAAAATATCCATAGAGGATCTAAGTGTTCTTAGTATAACAACTTGTATTTACATTCCGCTATAGAATACGAGTTGTAGAGATTTTCTATTAGTTTGCTTATGATTACATAGGCAACACTAACGATCTACGAGTGCTCAAGATCTGTCAAGGTCTTATTGTTTTCAACACTATACGTCGTCGGTCCAGTTTAAGAAATGTTGAAATTTTAAGAGATGGAGTTGTTTCTATTTTATACGGAGTATATTACTAGGTGTGTAACTGTACAGAACAATGAGAGTTTATAGCGAAATATAATTATAGTTGAGATGTAGTGGTTAAGTGCTTCATGTAACGTTTAAAACTTGACATTAACAAATTTCATAATTATCCAAGATGACAACAACATTATGTCAGTTCCACTTTAGTAAATTGAGATTGAAATATGGATCAAGATTAGAATAAATATGTAAAAAATATAAAATAGTAAAGATCGAGTAATTTCATAAACAATATTAATTTTATAAACAAAAACCAACTTTTAAAACAACTTTTTCAAAAACTATTTTTACAAACATTTTTATTGTGGGAAAGTAAAGAAATATTAAAATTTTAAGTTTTAATTGGACTTTTAAGGATTAAACATTACTAATTTTTTAAATTTTGTAACGATTAAGAAACTTTTTATTTTTATTTTTATTTATTTATGTAGTAGAGACTAGGATGATACACGATAAGGAAACTAAGGACGAGATATTTCCACCCTCCTAGTTTTTATATTCTCACCTCTCCTACTTTTTCATTTTTTATTTATTTTTATTTATTAAATGATTGAAAAAGTATCGTCTTTACCACCATTTTTTTCCTTTAGTGGGTGTGAACAATTTTTTGCTTTTATAGGTAGTGTTCTTTCAAATTCATCCTTTTAGGGTAATATGTGACATTTTGCCTTTCGGAAAAAAAAAATCTATTAGCTAAGAGGGCAAAATGTCCAAAAATTTGCAAAATACCCTAAAAGAATAAATTTGAAAGAATATTATCCATAAAAGCACAAAATTTGTTCATTACCACAAAAAGAAATTGTGACAAGTATGATACTTTTTTTAATCATTTGCCATTTTATTTTTATAATTTTGTTTATATCAAAAACTATAAACACGAAAATCGGAACATGAAATATAAAGTTTAATAAGTCAAACGCTTAAAAGCGCTGTAAATACGGACAAACCGACGAGCGTGTTTCTTGAAACAAATAGGGACAAAGGAAATAAAAAGTCAAACCTCCCTAGTAGTGAGGGTGGGAATAGTACATCCGGAAACTAATTAGAGATGTGATATAAATACCCTCCTATGTTGTCACATCATAGAGTTTTGATCAAATCGTATAACATGTGATGCACACTGTACAAGCCCGCGATACACTCAATTATTAAAACCTCGTCGACAAACTTTGTGTTATCTTTTCAAGCTCTCCGCTACTTATTAATAAAACTTTTGCCATAAAAGATGGAATCAAAATGATAATAAAATAGGATGAAACGTGTATGTACCCCATTCCTTCTTTTGTGAAAGAGTTTAGTAAAATGAGATGATTCGCACATTTTAATATGTTATTTGCACACTTAAATATTTTTTAAAACAACGGATTTTATTAAAGAATTAACAAGAAGCTAGGAGGAAAAGAAAAAGGAAAAAGAAAAAGAAACGAAAAAAAAAAGCTAACGTATCTAGGGTTTTTTAACCAAGAATTTCGATTGAAGTTGGATTTACATCGATTAGCATATCACGTAAACGACATTTGAACAATATCATCGAAAAGAGACTCATTTCGAGGTTGAGATTTACCGAGCACACATTGATTCCTAAAGTGCCAAAGAATCCACCACGTGACGTAACACACGCCTTCAAAAACGTCTTTAATTCCTTTTGGCATCCGAGAATTGTTAAGCCGGTGAGCCAATCTCATCGTATTACATCCCGAATCGATAGCTCCCACCACCTAAGGACTTTACTCCAAACTTAGCACCACGGGCAAAAGAAAAACAAATGAGAAGCCGCCACCGAGGTATTACATGAAGAGCATAGGATAGAAGGATTGTCAATGTCTCTAAGTGAAAGATTCAAATGGGTGGTAATTTTTCTAGAAGAACTCACCAAGCGAAGATATTAATCTTAATGGGGATTACTTTTATCCGTCTGGTAGGAAAATCGAAACTAGGAAGCAAGTTGTCATCAATAAAAAAGCGGGCTGAATTCATCGAAAATCACCTGCTAAAGATAAGGACCAAACCCAACGATCCTCAATTTGAGCAAGAATGAAGGTCGTTGTACACGAAATGAGGTTGCCAAATTGCTCCTTTTCTAAGCCTCCCCTAGGTAGACGGCGAAAAGAGAAACAAGTGAGGAATGAGACATTTTCTCGACCACACTAATATCTTTTCGCGACTCCAAGGCATAAAGCATAGGAAACTGTGATTTCAAGACGTCCTCACCTATCCATAAATCATCCCAAAATAGTGACTTTTTGCCATTTCCCACCTTCTTTTTAGCGAAGCTCAAAAGATTAATGCCTTTGCTCTTAAGAGAAGAAAGATCCCGAATGATGTCTAACCAAGGAGATTTGCGAGAAGCAAAAGAAGTGCAATCAAGAACTCGAAGAGAATCATGGATAATTGTAATAAACCGGGTTCTTAATCTACAGACGGTTAAAGCATAATGCTAATATTATACAGTATCTAATACATGCATTTGAGTATCTCAATTAATTTTGATGTGTACAAATCAATTCACTTTAATAAATTATTTTAAGACTGAAAATGAGATATGTTATAAAACCCTCTATGGGTCAACTGACAAATCATGAAGACATAAGTATAACACCGTGATGTATCTGTATAAATCTTCCGATCATGCGATGATTGAAAACCCTTCAATAAAGGTCCGTATAAACTACCGCGTTTAAATCTTACTGATATCATTTGCTGAAGATTCGAGATGGCTTGTAACAGGCAGTACGTACACTCATTGAATAAAGAAGCTTCTGCATGCACTGCCTGCTATCTTTTATAGAAGCTCACACATTTCAGGGATACGTACGGAAATTTTCTTTTGGCAAAAATGATATTATATTAAAATGCAATGAAACCACCAAAGATTACACTAATCTATGACAACAACAATTACTAATTTATGACAATAATAATGGTGAGTAAATCTATGAGCCACGGAAGCAGATTAGCCTTGAAAACGTAGTTCTCAATCATGATATTACGATCTTACGATTTTATGATTTTACAAAATAAAAACGATTTGGATCTTACATAAGATCATAAAAAGCTTAATTAAGAACTTATTGGATCCTGATTTTAACCATAAGATCTTAAAATCTACTTTGATCCGATCTTATTTTTCTCGAACCACAAACAAAAAAACTACAAATTTATGGTTTATGTTTTATACAATTTAATAAACAACATGATTCTTCTTAAACATTTCATATTCATAATTTAGTACAACATTTCATGAAAAATTCATATAATTTCGTGTTTATAATATATAATAATTTGTAGATTTGAATAATATTACAAAGATTATTAAAAGCGACATTATTGTAGGATTTTAAGATCGATCTAATTTTACGATCACGATTTTACAAAGACAAAATGATCCTAAGTAGAATTCGATCTTAAAAACTTTGCTTGAGGATATTAAAACCGCCATATTGAATCAAAATTAACTGATTTGACAATTCCACATTCAAGAATGATGACTCAACAGATTGATACAATAATGTTGATGCAAATTTGAGATTTTTATTTGTAGTTATCAGGGATGGATTTAAGTATGTGCGGAGTGTGTGTGACACAAGGCCTCTATATTTGAGGGCCTCACGATTTAAGACATATGAACTAATTTAATTCGATTGCTAGTTTATAACTGATAAGAATGGGTTAAAAACACACGAGTAGGTTTTACAAAAGTGATGTGGAAATAATTCATTATTATTGAATAAATTTGTGTTCTTAGAGGTATATGCAGCCATGCAGGTATGTATCTAGTGTGGTTGAGGAAGATGATTAATATGCATTATTTATATTTTGCCCTTTAGAGCTTCTAGCTTTTACACTTTTGTTCCTTTTTTGTTTTGTTTTATTTATAAACAAGTATATAAAAGATGATAAGACTTTCAACCCTTATTTTCATATATTGTTGTAACTATTCAAAACGTGTCATATAAATATATGGTATCTTTTATATTGTCTACAACGTTTGGATAATTGGTAAAGAAATTAATATCATAAATATGGCAACTATTGTTTTTATTTTTGATCCTAGTTATTTTATTGCAATATTTGTTGTTCTTTTGGGTATCCTAGTTATTTTAACTTTAAGAAAGCATTATAGTTTGTCAAACATAGGGCGTAGTTATCGTTGCCGCACAGGGCCTTCGAAATCCACGAGCAAATCTTTGATGAAGTCTTCAAGTGAACAGATTATGATAAAAACTACTCGTAACACTTTTTCGTTATAACTAGAAGCACGAACAAATTAACCAATAAAATTTAGCATTTTCTCTTAACGGCAAACACATACACGTACACCTTACTTCTATGTCTCGAGTGAGACCTTTGACCTCTTGATAAAGGGTGAAACAACTTATATTACACCTTGATAACAAAATTTTAAATTTCACACTTCTAAAGGCTAAAGGCTATTTTGATAACAAAATTTCACACTTCTAAATTAAAGAGTTTAGTAAATATTACATATGTTTGAAGTTTTGTTTTTACGTCTACATATTTAAATGAGCCGTGAAGAGCTCGAATATTTTGTGTGTGTATAGATAGAAAGAAAGATAGATTAGGGTTCATGATATTGATATGGCATAAAGAATTAAGGACAAATTAATATATGATGACGAAAGAGAACACTCTCTTCATCTGTGTGTGTTGTCAATTAAACATACAAACACATGTTCTCTGACTATATCGATATAGATCTATGCATGTATCTTTTAAAGTAGGCATTTAGTGGGTGCCGTAAGTTGTGTCAGTTTACGGAGTACTCATTGCATGTTACCATCTTAAGAAGCCACCCCTACGCTATAAGACAAAATACTTAGCACAACGTCGTTGACGCTTTTAGAGATGAACAGATTCGTTGACAAGGGTCGAATAAAACGTTGTTTACCAAGTTGTTAGATATGAAAATTTTAATTAGCAAATTATTGAGCAGAGCGTACTTTTATTGAGTCTCCAAATTAAGAAATATAAGAACCCAAATGATGAGGAGAGCATGAAGTCGTTAAGGCTGCTGAGGTTCAATTTAAAGCGGCCTGGTTTTCATCCGAAATGATTCTCTGGCGATAAATATCGTGTAGGCGTCACGATTCGGGCGGACGCCTTTATTAATCCCTACTACGCCAAGACGTGGGCCGGTTAAAACAGCGTTATGCAGATGCGTGGAGGATGAGGGCACTCTTTAGGGGCGGTGTGACTTCTATCCAAAAAATGAAAGTCACCGTTCAAAAAAAAAAAAAAAACCCAAATACTATTTGACTCACACATATAAAAATTAGAAAATGATTTGGAGGCTAAATGTGTGCTAATTTTAGCTAAAAAGGATGTGAAAGTGTTTTATTAGTTTGTGATGTAGCGGACCCATCTATTATCACCATAAAATAATCTTAAAAATTAGTCGTATAATTAGTTCGTGAATTAGGCGTCTAAGAGAGATGGTAACTTCTAAAAGAAGAAGAAAAAAATATATTATATTAAAAAGATAAGAATACAAAGAAGAACCTAAAATCCTTGGAAGCACTACTCTAACTTTACCTCTAATCCATAGAAAAAAGGGTTATGGGTTCCTTTTATAACTAAGGAACTCTTACAAAGTTTACATGTTAGGCGATTTGGGATATGTTACTAAAATATCAATGTTGCAAAATTGTGAATCGGTGGTTGGTGGTCGACCACCCTGCAATGATGTCGGTCAAGTCGGGATGTCGGTGATTAATCGGATTGGTATTTCCTGCAATTTTTGGTATTTACGGAGACCAAACTAAAAATCTTAAGCGATTCTAAGCGCATGTTATGTTTCCAAACCTCAATAAAAGACTCAATTCGATTATGATGCCTATTATGCGTTATAAGTGAAATATCGATCCCAATTAAGTAGAATGCCTAAATTATTATTTTTAAAATGACCGATTTGCCCGATCGGCGGATTTTGACCGATTCACCGATTAATCGGCCGATTGATGATTAATCGGCCGATTCGGCCGATTTTTCTTATTAGTGTCAATTTTTTGATAGGCCGATTTTTCGACCGATTTTTAAAATCGACAAAGGTACTCGGCCGATTAACGATTAATCGGCCGATTAACGATTAATCGGCCGAGTTGACCGATTTTGCAACATTGTAAAATACATTTTAATATAAGCGGATTAGCTTATCGGACTACCTATTACACGTTATATTATTACAAGACTCGATGACTTAATAATGATCGTCACTTTTATTCCTAACAATCTCCCGCAAGGGCGATTATTGAGATATCTTTTGATTCCATTGATGATCAACACTTTTAATGCTAAAATGAGATATCAAGGGTTTTGGGTCCACAATCGTTCCACTAAGAGAAAAGTAAACACCACAGTAAGTCGTCATTAAAATTTTGGCGATGACATATCGTCATAAAAAACCGTCACCCTAGACCCATCGCAAAAACATTTGACTACGAAAGTTAAAGCCCTTAGTGACGAAGTGTGGGGTTCACAAAATTTCTCATTCAAAATGTGGGGTCCACTGACTTTAATTATTAGTTACTTAACAAAATATAAATTAGAGTAAATTACACCATTCGTCCTTGTGGTATCGTTGACCATCAAGTTTAGTCCTGACCAAAAAATTGCCGTAGGTCCTTAGCTGAAACTTTACTCGGTTGGTCCTCACCCTAGCGGTGTGACTAGCTTGGGTTAAGCCTATTTAAGTGGAGGGTATATTTGTCATTTCCTCCACAGTGGGCAAATATTAGTCCTTTACTATTCTAACTGTAAACAAAAATCCTAAACATCCAGATATCATCTGACTCTCTCTCTCTCCATCCTTATTAGTTCATCACACAACCTATATAATCTTCAATACCCTAATCACCACCACTTTCACTTCCTTCCCCTTTTCCATTAACCCACAAACCCGATAAACACTCACTAAATCAAACCCATCATTTTTAGAACTTCAAAATTCCACAACCACCGCCGCAATACACCACCTCCAGCCATCATCATCAACCACTTATGTCACTTATATTTCTCAATCTTGCCAACCATCATGCGCTCATGTGTTACAGATATGTGTGAGTCGCTTCAATTTATTTGTTTTAGATAATATCTTTGCTTGCTCAAATAAATGGGTGAGATCCATGATTTTTTTTAGTTTTAGAATTTTCAGATCTGTGTAAATTTTTTATGATTAATTTTGGTTGTGGTGGGTGTTATGTAAGAGATGAACACATATAAATGGTGGTTTCTTTGGAGATGATAGCGAGAATAAATGGTGCCTAGTGGGGTGTTACAGTTTTATTTATTTAATTGTAAGTTTGTTTATTTAATGTGAGAATATGAAGATAAGTGTGTTTTGTTGGGTTTTAATTGGATAATGGTGAAACATGAAGATGAAAAGATCATCCTCTCACGCTACCTCCTTTCCCACCTTCCTACTCACGCCTTGTCGTAAAGCCTTTATATGCTTATTTGGAGAAGGCGGTGGTCGAAAAACTTTCACGGGTGTTGTTGGTTTTGATCCATTATTAGCTGCAGTTATGACATCTTTGAAAAAGAAAATGTGGTGGACTTGGTGTGTAAAGCGGAAAAAATGGTGATTTCTTGATTTTCCGGTCACCGAGAATCTTCATCATTCGGGTCCTCCACCGCCGGACATCCGACTCCAGCAGCTTTTCGACGTAAGTAAACCACTCCGGTGACCACCGGTGTCGTAAAAATGGCGCGAAGCGTGTTCTTGTAAGATAGAATCAAGGACTCTAGTTGTTAGTGATTGTGAGTTTATTAATGTGGATTTAAGGAGAAGATACGTGAGTAAAAATGAAAACATGTCGGATTAAATGAATGGTTTTATGAAGAAATTTGTTTTAAGATCCGGAAGTGATTTAATGCGAGGAGGGAGCATAACGGGTCATTCAAGAATCTTGGAGTAAGTGTTGGGGGTGGAGTGGTGGATGAAGATGTATTTGGGTTTATTTTTTATGATGTATTTGGGGGTGATGGTGGTGAAGATGAAGATGTTGGTGATAATGGATGAAGATAGAAGATGAGTGAGGAAGATGAAGAAGAAGAGAATGATAAAAGTGGTGTGGGTGGGAAAAGAGCGATTATACCCTCCAATTAAGCAGGCTAAGCGGCCGTTACTCATGACATTAGGGTGAGGACCAGCGGTGAGTAACGTTTGCGATTAAGGACCAACGGTGCAATTTTTTGGTCAAAGGGCGAAACTTGATGGTCAACGTATACCACAAGGACGAATGGTGTAGTTTACTCTATAAATTATTTAAAATAATAAACATTTATTGCTTGGTCGACACTTTGTCGTCGCTAAAAGTCTAAACTGCAAAAGTGATACTCACTTTGCCATGACACTTTTCGTAGCTAAATGTCTAATCTGAAACAGTGATACTCACTTTTAGCAACGACACATGTTTTCGTTAAAAGTGGTTTGTAGGTAAAAACCTACAGAAAGTGCAACGTTTTCATATTTTTTCTAGTTCTCAACCTGAAAATTACCCAAAACAATGAGATTAAATTATTTAAATTCACATGTCCATTTATTTTTTCCAAAACAACCATATAAAGTCACAGTTTTCGAAAATAACGATACAAGCTAATACTAATATGTGCATACAAATAACAAACTGATGTCCATACAAATATTGATTGGTCCTAAACTAGTCATCTTTATATTAGTCAACCACTTGTGAATGGTCAACCATAAAAGTCAAACTAATCTAGGACCAAAGACAATTAAAATCCATGGGAGTATAGAATTATATCCCCGGGTCGTTAAGTCCCAACGAGGTGTGTAAACTGTAATACAACGACTGTGTGTGCTAAAATGATATTGAATATACAAAAACAGGAATCTGGTTGACTAACACTAGGAATGTGAATAGTAATAGCTCATCGCATCTATGTCGTTAAAAGCGTGCAATCGAAACCTAAAAGCGTAAAAGATATTATTGGAAAACAAATTTTACATTATTAAATTAATTAATATAAATTAAAAATGAATTAAATGTATTTAGTAATGAATTAAATAATAAGAAAATCTAAAATTAACTTAAATAAATGAAATAAGGAATCAAAAATCTAAAATATTATAAAATGAATTTTGAAACTTAAAATGTATTGATTATGAACAAGTTAAATGAAAACAAAAACTTACAAACCTAAAAATAAGCAAATCATGAGCTTATCACTCGAGACAGTCAAGCATAAGCTTGATTGTTGAGACAAACTTAGAATAAGCTTGGAAAAGCTATAAGCAGAAACAAAATATAAAATAAGATAAATACAAGTCCAATGGATAAATATAAACAATAAAATGGACTGTGGCGGTGTGAGCTTAAGGTTTAGGCAGTTAAGCTTTTGAGCTTAACTTGGATGGAATGAAGGCTTGAATAAGCACGGTATAAGCTCCACACAGAAAATAAAGAAAAATAATATGTGTACAAGTGCTATAAACAAGTATGAACAAGTCGGTATCTTGGATTTTATCAAATAAGCTTGTAATAAGCTAATAAGCAATTCAATGAGAATCCGAATCTTCTTTGAACCATTGCAAAATCTTCTTGCCGAGGAGTCATGGTAATGGTGTAAGTTCACCGATTTCTCGATTAAGCGTATGAATGGGCAAACAACAAACTCCTATAGGACTTATCAAATAAGCTCATGAGAGCTCAACCAACACCGAAACCGAGTATGATAGATTAGCCTCACATGAAGCCAAATATCACAAGCTCAAGCTCAATGAGGAACTTTTCATGAGTTTAGGAAAACGACTCCAACTACACAGTTTGCTTCTATGTAGTGAGTAAGATAGGACAAAAAAGGAGAAAGTGATTAAGCTATCTAATAAGCTACAAATGTAAAAACAAGCACAAACATAACAAATAAACTACAAAGGTAAAAAAACAACTAAGAATAAACAAAGGCTAAACAAATCAGCAGAATCAAGTGAATCGGCAGAATCCAAATAAGTGAATCAGCAGAATTAAAATAAGCACATAAATAAGCTATTAAACATGACAAATAAAAATTATCAAAAATATATCTAACAATGTTAGCAATAAAACATAAAAATTCTAAAAAACAGATTATGAAACTAAGTAACAAAGACATAGGAAAATAAACAATTAAATTAAAAAGCAGGAAAACTAGAAATTTGACATTTTTAGTTTATGATCAAAGTTGAATAAGGTGAACTTTGATCCGAATCTAATGACGAGAATATGGAATATTAAACAACATAAACATGAATTAAACAAAGATAAACAACAATTAAACAGATATGCAAGATTATGAGTTCTAACAATCTCACAGTGCTCATAATGAGATTGTCAAGTGTCAAGTGTCAAGTTGACTTTCTACCATGCTACACCACTTGATTAAGGTTTCAATGAGGTAAAGGTCATATGAGGAATGCATCAAACAAGAACAACCATAAACATAACCCTAAACACAGATTCACTATTAGATCCAAACAATCTTTTAATGGACTGTTATGCAGTTTTTCAAAACAAAAGACTATGTAAACCAATTTCATCAAATCCGGAGGAACCAAAGTGTCAAAATGGATATTTTCGGCATAAACAAGTAGTCACAAATGTTCAAACCTAGGATTGTCAAAACTAGCATATTGACGATCAAGTGCAATATCAAACCACAATCAAATCCAAAACATAACAACCTAAGATAAAGCTATAATAACACTAAAACGAAGAAAGAAACATAGAAACATGAAAATTGAAGCATTAAAAGACTAGAACAATAAAATGCAAAAATGGTAAAAAGGGCTTACAAGTGAAATCCTGCTGAAAATGAGAACCATGGTCACAGAACACATCCTAAGGCTTTCCACAAAGCTTCTAAACCAAAGGCAATCCACAATTAACCTTGCTCCATGCAATTTCACCAAGATCACTTCATTATTTTTGGTTTTTCTTGATTTTTATTATTTTTCTGAATTTCAAAGTCTAAACTTGTTTTAAGGTCTCTAAAAGCTTTAAAGCTTTGTCAGGAGCTTATATGAGCTTAAAGAGTCCATGAAACAACTACATAACAAGAATTTAAAGTGACTTGAAAATTAAAGGTGATTAAGTAAGAACTTGAAACTGAAAGATACTTGAAATTAAACTGAAAATAAAGTTTCATTATACTAATTTAAGAAAGATTACAACATTAAAGCATTAAAATGACTTGAATTTAAAGAAAGCAGTAAACTACATTAACTATGTGACCTAGGCTAATCCAAAGGTTTCTAAATTGTTACACTACATGACCAAGGCTAGCCCCGATATTTTCTTCTCTTTGCCTCCTCTTCTTTTATAGTATTACGAGTTCCCACTAGCATTCCAATTAAATCCCACTTTTATTCATGTCCATTGGATAGCAAAATCATCCTAGCCGTTTAAGTGACTTTTGGCGCCAAAAGTAATACTAGTAGATTGAGGCGCTTCGCAACAATTAATGCTTCTTGTTCACATGTAGAGGTGGAGGGGACATGTTTGGATAGGTTTATGGGCTGGTTGAAGAGTGGGTAACAAAAACAGGGGATTGTGAGGTGAGATAAAGTGAAGATGGTGTGGATGCATTAATTGTAGTTGTGGGCTAGTATAGGTGGAAGGATGGTGGTGAGAGTTGTTAAACAACTGGGGTAGTGAGGTGGAAAGGTGGTAAAGAAAAAGGTGGTAGCAAGTGGCAAAAACCAAGCAAGGTGGAGGAGACATGTTTGACCAGATATTATTTAGGGACTAGATATTATTTAGGAACCAGATATTATTTAGTGGAAGTATCTGCTGAAACGTATGCCTTCAGAAGAAACCATCGACAGCATTAATACTTGGTGAAACCATTGATTCAATGAATCACTATAGGCTTCAAGCAGAAACCATCATTATCGCAGAATCAAACTGTTTCAACTCTTTTGTACCTGATTCACATAAAAACACATTTTCATGATATTTGTAACATTTATAAAGTCATTTGTGTGTTTTTGGCTGTTTTTGTGGGTTTAAACAATGTAAAATATATGTGTTTTTAGACACATATCAAATATCATCACAAACTCAATCCTACTCATCATCATAAGCATCATCATAATCACAACCATCACCACCACCATTACTACCATCATTACTAACGCCACCATCATCATCATCACCTACGTTCACGCTAGATCTGAGAGCAAACGCTTGGGTGTGATGATTAGATCCGGAGCAAACACTTGAGTAGTGGGACAATACACTTGGGGAGGGAACACTTAGGGAGGGAGACAATACATTTGGGGTGGGGGATATTACACTTGTGAAGATGAACCTGCTTGTTGACTGTTAAATAAAGTCAAAAACTCATTAAAGGCTTTTTGGGTACTTTGAGATGCCTGTTTAGCCGCCTTAGTTTCTCTCGCCACCCTCTTTTGTTCCTCCCGCATTAGCCAGTTATTTTCCCTCATTATCTCATCAACTTGTCTAGGTGTATGATGTCATCCCTAAGCTAGATTGTGAGCTCCTTCCAAAACTCGAGTACATACCCAGTAACTTCCGATCCTACCAGCTATATGCCCACAAGTTTTACTTTCCAATACTTCATCGAGAGTTTCTTGATATGTCATGAAAGGGCAGGTTTTGGCAGCGGCACATCTTACCTAGATTTCATCGGTCATTTTATAGTTCGAAAAATAAGAAAGTTGATATAACAATGAAGAAAAGGTGTTTGGTAATTGTGCAACAGCTACTAAACTACCCTTGATGCATGATCAAAGGTATTTGATAATTGGTGCGCTTTGTTTGGTAAGTTCGCACCAATTACCAAACACCCCTACATTGCGGTAACCATCAATATAGGAGAAAAGAAATACTTATATAGTTCATCTCGACAACAAGTGAGTCAAAGCATCCGCCATGCGTATGATAACGCATGTAATGCTCAACAAGGTATTTATAATGTTGGTGGTCAACGAACTATATATAACCAATATAAAACAAATTAATAACGACTCATCCAACACCTTCAAAATAATGTAAAAAATAAAAGTTATAAAGTGTCTTACATATTCATGTCCTCCACCAACGAAAGATTTGGATCCTTGATAGCATGACACTTCATTCTTGGGTTAGTTTATGGAATTGATCTCCGATATGTGCCGACAATTAGGATCGACCTAGTAGTTGACCAACCATCGCCATGCATTATCGCCCATCTCTCGGTCGTTATGGTCTCCTCCTTGCTTCCGTGACCGTCTTATTACTAAACCATTTAGTCTTGAACTTCTATTTGATGTTCCAATACCATGTCGCGAAGTAGCCTCAAGCCCAAAGCATACCATTTCTCCAACTGTTATTCATGTTAGAGGATCTACTATAGTTTGGGTCTCCAAGTGGGCGTCAAGTTAAAAAGTCCGGCAAATAAATATACCCATTTAAATAAAGAATTAATATACAAATATGTTACTAACCTTAAAAAATGTGCCTAAGGCACCGAACTTTCATTTTGTTCACTTAGATTATTGAACTTATGAAACATGACGTTTTGAGGTCACGAATTATAAAATATACATAAACATCAACTGAATTTGTAAAAACACGACATTTATGTTAACTCATCTCAAAATATCGTTCAAGTTACTCCGATTAAGACCGAAATTATAGAAGACTATGCTTAATATAAGTACAAGAACTCAAGTGTAAAATGAAAGTTCGGTATCTTAGGCATACTTTTTTTGGAAAGTTTAGTGAAATCTTTATCTATTAACCATTTAAACAAACACACGTATTTAAAGAAACACACGCATCTAAACAGTTAATAACAATAAAAATATAAATAAAATAAACAAACCTAACATTAATTATGGGAAGTATGTGAGCTTTATTTGTTGCGGAATTTCACCCATGAGTCATAATCCTAGGGAAGTTTCTAAGTAACTCCCGCTTAGGTCAAGTGCTTTTGATACTAGCCTCGTGCCTATATGTATCTTTGGTCATTCCACTCAAACTCAATCTCTAACTTATTCCCCATGTTTCTTTTGATGGCGTCCCTTAACGCCTTATTTTTTGTTGTCCCATGTTTATTGAAACCAACAAATATAAGTGACGAGGCATAAAATACAAGTAATCAAATTCAAGTTGATAAAATAATCTAGAAGTTCTTACCTTCGCATTGGCTTGGTAACCTCCGGTTAGGTGGGGTGGATCACCACCTGCATCCCCATCGTGTCCTTTAGCCACACACACCATCTGTAAAAATACAAGATACAAGAACATACAATTTTGTGGACCAACTAAAACAAAAACAAAAACACACATTCAAATAAATATACACAATTAAACATATAATAACAATTTCATTCAAACAAGTGTTATTTTGCAAATTAGTATTTAAGATAAATCTCCCTCCTCACTAGAATAAACATGAACGGTGTCAACTTCATCATCAGACGCAACAACAACAACTTAACTATAGAATCTTCAATATCTACTAGGGCATGCTTTTTTGTTTATTCATCATCTATACTCAAACTCGTATAATCAAAATTATCCAAATCCACGGACAGTGCAAAATATGATTATTTGTTTTCATGTAAAACATCCTCCCTCTACCTGATGACATCCTAGTACCAGATATTTCGATGATTCACATCTTGGACGACCTTCCATTGAAGTGGTCATCTAGTCGGGTCTTCAAAGTAGAAGACTTGTGTTGCAAGAATGAATGGTTGATGTCTATACGAATCACTAAATATCAAAATATGCGTTATGTTTTTTCAAGAACACAACGGTGAGCGTGAGGAAGCATTACTAGTGTCAAACCATTTACATCGGAACATCACAACCTTGCAAGTACCGATATAACTAAGCCCGTAATTTCTTCCAACTAACCATATCGTTTCTCCATTAGGCACAACTGCTTAAGTTCGGATGTTTTGAGTTGTATGACATATATTACGGTCGTGTACTAGGAACCTTACACCATTGACTAGGTAAGTGGTGAGTGAGGTTGCATTCGAACAAGGTCCCTAAGCTCAAGAGAATAACTGGAGCAGCACTCCTTGGGTCGTTTTCACTTTCTTTTGATGGATCTATATAAAAGATTAAAATAGATAGAGATGAGTAATAATAGTGACTTTTATATATATATATATATATATATATATATATATATATATATATATATATATATATATATATATATATATATATATATATATATATATATATATATATATATATATATATATATATATATATATATATATATATATATATATATCTAGATCAAATAAGATCAAACTTAAAGTTGTTAAATGAGATCCAACTAAAATTTGACAAGCAACACTCTCCTTATAACAAAAATAAGTTTTTATTAACTACAACTAAAATTGTTAAAGTTTCGATAGATTTCTTTTAAAATTTACGAAACCTCGTGATACACTTTGATTAGAGGTGTAATGTGTATCGTGTTTTGTATGTGTATCGATTTTGGAATATTTATTAGTGTAATATGTATCGGTGTATCACTAATCCAAACTCATGTATCATTTGGTTATTAGTTGCTAAATGTTAATTTGTATTAAAATATTATTTTATGTGTATTATTGCTAAAATTGTTATTTATAATGTTTTAGTGGTTTTTAGACTTGATCTTATTTTTATAACTTTAAGTTTGATCTCACGTTAACTCTCCCTATATATATATATATATATATATATATATATATATATATATATATATATATAGGGTAGGGTTAAATGAAAAGTTTCTTATAATGAAAAGAATGAGAAGGCATGTGGAGGTGACATGTGTCACCTTTGCCACATCACCATGCCATGTGTCACCCCCACCCCCACCCCACCCAGCAAAAAAAAATCCCGCCAAAAAAAAATTTTTTGGCAAATTTTTTTTTTTCCGCCAAAAATTCCCGCCAAAATTTATTATTGCATCACGGTTATAAAATATCTTGCATCACAATCATAATTGTGATGCGGTCATTTATAACCTTAATGCACTAAAATCATAATTATGATGCATAAATTTATAGTTGATGCGATAACTTATAACCTTAATGCACTAATAAGTTTTGGTGCATCTTTATTATAAATTCTTGCATCATTCCACAAAAGGTGTAGATTGGCGGAACACTGACCGGGTGCCTTTTGGCACCACCATTGTCCACCCCAGGAATAGCTCCGCAACTCTCACGGCCTAGTGGGGCACCAACTAGAGTGAGCACGAGCCAAGACTCGGACCCCTAAGCTCTTATTCCACAAAGTCTCTCAAAGTGTCCACGGGTTTTGCGGAGGTGGGTACCTATATGAAACAAATGCCAAGGATGGGACTTGATCTTGGGTCAATTGACTCAAGCACAAGTGCTCCAACCATTGGACTAATGCTCCATTGGTGTTTCTTGCATCATAGTTAATAGTTCGATTGCATCAACTATGATGCACTAAAATCAAGGTTATAACCTTAAATGCACTAAAATCATGATTGTGATGCGGTAACTTTATAAGCGTAATGCGATGAAGTTATAACCTTAATGCACTAAAATCATAATTGTGACGCATAAACTTATAACCTTAATGCACTAATAAGTCTTGGTGCATCTTTATTATAAGTTCTTGCATCATAGTTAATAGTTAAGTGCATTAACTATGATGCACTAAAATCAATGTTATAACATTAATGCACTAAAATCATGATTGTGATGCGATAACTTTATAACCGTGATGCGATAACTTTATAACTGTGATGCAATAATTTATAACCTTAATGCACTAAAATTATGATTTGTGATGCGGTAACTTTATAAGCGTGATGCGGTAAAAATTTTGGCGGAAAATTTTGGCGGAAAAAAAAATTTTTTCCCAAAAAAATTTTTAGCGGAAAATTTTTTTTTTCGGGGGGTGGGGTGGGGGGGGGGTGGGTGGGTGGGGGTGGGGTATGGTGATGTGGCATGATGATGTGGCAAAGGTGACACATGTCACCTCACATGCCTTCTCATTCTTTTCATTCTAAGAAACTTTTCATAATAACTATAAACCTATATATATATATATATATATATATATATATATATATATATATATATATATATATATATATATATATATATATATATATATATATATATATGCGTTTACATAGTCATCAAACCAGCGATGAAATTTTTCTTGCACTTTATTGTTAGGAAAGGTATTGTAAATGTTCATGATATTAGAATAAGTCGTCGAAAATATAACCTACGGAAAAGATTCCTACTTTTGATACGCGTCCTTGTAGACATTGATTTCAGGACTGTTGTTAAGTACATACCATACTACTTTCTTCATAACTTGTCTATACGACGTAATATGAACCTGTTTACACACTGGTTTACATACTGATCAAACACCTGAAATTGATGTGTTGGATTTAAACCGTCTTTATTTCTGTCAAGATGATTCAATCTCGTCTCAACACCTTAAAGATAGTGCAAATAGAAAGTAAATGCCTCGTCTTTAACATAACCCTTCCCTATAGAACCTTGGTGTGGCCTTATTTATGACATAGTTTTTAGGTTCTTCATGTATCTTTCTAATGGATACATCCATAGGAAAATGACGTAAATAGACCATGCTACAGGGCTTATCACTTTCGGACCACTTTTATTTTTAATTTGATAATAGACCGAGGCAACCGTTGTCATTGGGCAACTCATCGAAATTTTGACAAGTGTCCCAGTATGTGTAAGGTATTGTTTTTGGCCAACCAAAATCATTGAGCAACCGTATTTTTAAAAAGGATTTTTGGTCATTTACATTACATAGAACGATACACAATTGAATAGTGAAAGTACATTACATATGTATTCAAAATCAATTTCCCACTGCACAAAAACATTCATAGTTACCGTTTTTCTCTGTTTTGCTTCTCGCATAAAAACATTGTAACTAAGTTGTTTTCACAAATGAGACCGTCATCTTCGCGGTCCTCTTTTCCTTGTATCGTCGGTTATGTCACCACTATAAAGGTACACTTGTTGAGTGCAACCCGCATTGGATTGATCAAGTTTGTTTAAAAATGTGGCCAAATATGGTACGTAAATATTTTCCTCTTTGTTTATTGTACATTATTTATTTCCAATTGGTTATATGCTTTAACAAATCGTTGTTGTTATTCGATTAATACCTTTGATTTCTCTCTTTTATGTACATCGATTCGTAATTATGTAGGGTATAATACGGTAGATGTCGTCATTAGGTATGTAACATAACCCGGTTCATTAAAAATTTAGTGGCACTCTCTAGACTAATAAGGAGGGGTTTATATGCATCGTATACGCAATTGTTTACGACGTTGGTATAGATTCCATCGATGGTCCGATTTAAATTATTTTTTTGTTGACCTTTTTAGGACTATGAAGCTAAGTTAATCATTACCGATGAACCAACTACTTTTGGTTGATAAAGCAAAAGTTAGACGCATGATGCCGCATCTTGTTTAGGAATACCGCTTTGAAAGATGGATTGATCATTTGTTTTTGAACATGAAACGACATCATAGATTATATGCTAAGAAGCAGACATAAAGTCGACGATTCTCACTATGATATGCCCTTCATTTTTACATTGAAGGCATGCTTTACATTTTGGTCGTCGTGAGTTTTGTCTAATGATCGGTCTGCGGTTTGGATCTTTAAGCTTTGGGTTGTATACATCTCGGTTCTCTAAATTTTCGTAACGAGGTATTTCACGACAAGCAAGGGTATATTCTAACCAACTTAGATGTTATTGGTGTTATCGAGGATGAAGAGCGGTTTCAACGGATGTCGATGAAGATGATGTACGTCTTTGTCTTTTGTTAGCCTTAGAGGTGATCTTTATGGGTCGTTTGTTGACATGTGAGGTGGATGATACACTGATGAGGTTAGTTGATAATCTAGATGATTGGAATGCTTTTCCATGGGGTGAGCATATTTGGACTCATTTATCGACCAACTTCATAATGTATTTGATAAGCACGGGATGACCACCTTTAAGATTGAAGAAAGATCCAAAGCATTGTCCAACATACACACCGTCGGATTTGTGTTTGGGTTTCATGTATCCATTTTCCAACTTAACATTTTTTGATTTGTATATAAGTTTATGTTTTATTTTCATTTTTTATTCTCATAGGTGTGGATCCTTGAGTCGTTTGAAAAATCTCATGCTTGGTGGATTAAACACCCAAATGTGATACCAAGAGCACTTGCCCGGTCTAGGAAGTCCATCTTTAAAAGAACCACCGTTCGAACCTTTTTTCAAACGTAAGCCGCTTAAACTTTGTTGTTATTTATTTATTGTTTATAG
>CM040239.1:151223017-151265333 GCA_022545495.1 Chrysanthemum lavandulifolium | reverse complement strand
AGAGCCAAAAGAAGAGCCTCTTTGAAATAAGCACGCCCTAGTCCTCGGCTTTGGGCATGCATTAGCCAGTGTCCTTCTCATTGCGGTTGTAGCATCAAGACCATTCAACCCATTCGAGCATTTCCTTGTTCCACCACCGAGCTCATTGTTGTTCCGACTTACAAGATTAAACCCTTGACCACCGCCCATCCGACGACCATAACCACGATTCGAACTTTAACTCGCTCATTGTTTACAACACCGATTTTGTGTGTTAGATGAGGAACGAATACTATTGTTGGATTTGTTGGTATAACGCCAAAAGCATTAGCAATCATAACAAATCCTTGTTGCAATGCTTGAACGGATCGATGTCCTCATTAGCTTCACCGACAATTGGTTGAGCATTGTTGTTGTTGTATGGAACCAATTGATTTTGTTGAGATTGTTCTTGTGAATGATCGCTTTTGTGTGACCGAGGCGCTTGGTTGAGTTGCTTGTTGAGGAGGATAACTTTGTTGAGCATATAAGGCAAGTTGTTGATTTTCCGGATGTGTAGGTGGAGCAATTTGAGCACGGAGAATCCTTTCCGATCAACTTCCTTTTCATGAGGCTTCAAGTAATCGTACAACAATCCATATGTAGAATGATGCATATTCTTCGCAGACGGAGAAAATGACATACTTCTCCCATTCGGGACCAAGACTACTCAGAACTTAGTATTCACCGCAATTCTTGGCATTATGATGTTGTGTTTATCCAAATCATTGATGATGTCCGAAAATCGATGATGATAGGACTCTAGTGTCTCTCGTGTTCAATCATGAAGTGTTCATAAGCCAAGTAAATTTTGGATTCCAAATCCTCCCGATTGAGTACGATCCTTCCATAAGAAGACGAATATGATCCCACATTTTCTTTGCGCTTTTGAGCATCAACACTACGAAGAATTGGGTTTGGTAATCCTAAGAGGATATATTCCATTGCAAGCTCATCTCGCTTCATAGTGTAGAAGTTCTTGAGGATTCAAGTCCGCAACAAAGAGCAATGTTCGCTTGTTCATCTCTTGTGGAATAGCATTTGGATCTCCGGCACAATGACAAGAGGCATCTCAAATGGACCTTCCAAGATAACCTTCTTTAAGAACTTTCCATGTGGCTTCTTCGGATCACAAAACCTAAAGAACCTTATCACCCATTGATCGTAGTTTCGGAGTTAGCATTGAGGTCTATCAGTGATCCAACCTCATGAATTGATTTTGGTCGCTAAAGCTTCACACATCTTTGCAAACCAAGTGGGTTCCTTCATAGTGTTCCTTGATGGATGTTGATTGAAGTCATTTATGTAGGGTTGAACTTGAAGACTTGGCGGTGTTTGAACCATTTGTGGTGGAGGAATTGCTCAAGTTGTGGAGTATGTTGTTGATTAAATTGTTGTTGATAAATTGCTTGTTGTTGATTCCATTGTTGATGTTGTGGACTTAGTTGTTGTTGTCGTTGAGAATAAGTGTAAGGGAAATAGTTAGAGTATGGTGGTTGTGGCATGTTGAAAACTTGTGTTGGTAAAATGGATCTTTGTAGTCGAATGAACCTTTGTTGATGAAGTGTCCTTAGGCGAGAAATCCCAAGAAACCAAGTAGGACTTATGCGTAAAACATCGGGTTACACGTAACAAAAAGAGTTACGCGTAGTTTTAGCTTACGCGTAAGTAGGAAAAGACTCTAAAGTTATGCGTAGACACAAAGTTAGGCGTGAAAGTTAGGCGAGGATTACCTTATGCGTAAGACTAGGCTTAGGCGTAAGATGAATCTTATGCGTAGGATTCTACGCGTAAGCTTTATGCTTATGCGTAAGTTTAGGGTTTTGCCAAATGATCTTTTACACTATCACGGCAAAAGATATCCAAAGTCGACGATTTTCGTGCTTATCCAAGCAAGAAAACACGGAGTAAACCACTAAACTCAAGATCAAACCACGGATAAAGTTACGCGTAAGATTAGGGTTTTGATACGCGTAATCTTACTCGTAAAAATGATTATGCCCAAATTTGTTTCTAAACCGATTTTTGTTATGGAATAGCGTTAATAGCACCAAAATAACACAAAAGTGTGAACCTTGATGAACCAAAATCGGCTAAACGGGTTACGCGTAGAACTTCACCCACGAACAAAACAAGCTTAAAACTTAGATCAACGCGAAAGTTTGAAACTTTTGCCAAAACAAGTATTTTAACACCTTAAAACGTTGAAAGTACAAGAATCTTGGATTAAAAGTGTAAAAACAAGTTTTAAGCGAACCAAAGTATCACGTTATTCTACGCGTTGGACCAAATCCCACTTCAAGAAATAACGATTCACCCAACTAGTTAGGCGATTGATACCACTGTTTGGTCACTAGATTTACAACACAAGCTTAATTGAAAGAGATAGAGAAGAGAAGAGAAAGCGGATGAACAATATTAAACACACACACACACGATATACTTAGCCTACACGCATGGGTGAGAGTGAAAGAGAAATATTGAACAACCAACCCTCAGTGAGGTTATTACATAGTATTTATAGGCAAGGAGCTTAGGCAACACTCCTACTCCTTCCCTTTCCTTATTGGATATGGGCCTGCTTATGGGCCTTCTACATAAACGACCTTAAACAAACATAAAGGCCATAATAAACTACCTATTACGTATATATGAGTGACTAACACTTGATTTAAGGTTTATGAGTGATTCCAATAGAAACTCTCACAGCAGAGCGGTATTAAACACTTGTTCGTTAATAATAAAGATAAATTATTAAGTCTAAAAATAATTATTATTTAATGGATATACACTTTAGCGATGTTACGTGTCGTCGCTAAAAGTTTTGACGGCTAAATTGGTTTTGGGAGGAAATAGCAAAAAAGAAAATCGAAAAATAAATTGTTTAATCGCAAAAGTTTATTATTTAATTAATATATAGTTTTAGTGACGAGATGTTTCGTCGCTAAAATTGTGGGCCTACAGTCCACCTATATAAAAAATATTTGTGGAAAGTCAGAGTCAAAGGTTGAAAGTTTTGTTCTTTTTGTGACTTTTAGCGACAACATGCGTCATTGCTAAAATGAGGCCGTCGTCAAAAGTAGTTATTGTTGTAGTGTAGAGATTAAAGATTTGTCTTTTATGCTAATTAACTCACGAACAATTAGAACACACGATATCACAGTGTTATTTTTTGTGTCACTGGATGACGTTGAATGTCATCCCATGTGAGTGTCATGGGCAGTGTTATTGACGACATCATTTGGACGACACTACTTTTCAGTGTGTGTTTAATGTGTTTTAGGAACATCGTTTTTAGGTTTAGATATACGAATAATATATGGGCGGTGTTACTCTCGGTGTCTGCTGATTTGGATCGAAGTGGATGACATTATTTTGCAATATCGCCATACCTAAAGCTCATAGTAGTAGACGGTTGGACTCAATTGTGCAGAAACGTTGATACCAAAGTCTTATATTTAATGTTTAGTATCTTTGTATACTTTATAAATAATTGCATGATGATATACAAGAAAGCTTGTGTCTTAATTGTATCTCATGTCGTATGAGCAATTTTTTATCTAAAAGATTGTAGATTTAAGTCAGGTTTAAAACTTGAGATAGATTCATGGTTTATATTGTAACATACTTTTTCCTTTTTCCCTTTTTATTTTATTTTTTATTTTTACAAAAATGTACGAAATGATATATGATAACCCAAAGAATTGCAATATCTAATAGGATACATGTTTATATATGCATGTTGTGATAGTATTATACAACTAAATTTTGTCACATGTATTTATGCCAGCACATATACATGTCTATCTGCATATTGTGATAGTATATAATTAAATTCTGCCACATGATCACCAATTAATCTCCTAAGATAAGAACAAGTTTTGTAAACAACAAATTAAATAAGAGAAATACAATAGCTAGCTAGATCTAACTAACGCTTAAAAAGAGAGAGAGAGAGTGAGATGAAGTGAGTCAGAAGAGGCGTGAAAAAGGTAAGGCACATTGTCAGTATATGTATGATCTAAACCTTCTCTACTCTCCAGGACCAGATTGTGACATGGCTTCTAACATATTCTTCTAACACCAGTACTCACTGTTTACTTGTCCCACCCTTCATCAACCCAAACATACCTTTCCTATATATAAATATCACACCTTTCTTGCACCCAAAAACACACACACAGACACAAACATTAGGACACTTTTCTTGCTAGGGTAAAAAACTTCAAAAAGCTTGTCAACCAACAATACTAACAACAACAAGAAAGAAAGAAAGAAGGTGATCATAAAATGGATTGGAATGGTGGAAATCCTAGACCATTTATTCCTCGACCTGCTGCGCAAAGCTCCTTCGCATTTCTTTACAACTATAACAATGATCACTATGTATACCCTCCTGGTAAGTCATTTCTCGCTTCATTTTCTTTTCTTTTCTTTAGTTTGAAATTCAAGTAAGTATCTCACGATATATACAACACAAACATGAACACACAGCAACCATTTGTTTACAGAATATTCTCACGCAACATAGGTATCAATGGGCTACAAGCCCTTTAGTTTTCTGCTTCATTTTCTACAATTCTTTGTTTAGATATATATCATTTTTGTTAGGTGTGTTTCAAGAAGTAAACACCAAGTACATATTTCCATGTGTTACATATAGTCGTATAGAAACCCTAACGCTCAGTTCTCGAGTTTCAATTCCGTGTATTTTCCTTTTTCGCCCAAAAGTGAGAGGAAGATTTCACTATCAAATCTCCTCTCCTCCTCTTTACCGATTCCTTCCTCTCTTAAATAAAGCTCAAAACATAAAAAACTTTTCATTTCATCTCAAATTTCAACTCGAGAAATGAGTGTAAGAGTTCAAATTTGACTAATTTTAAAGCTTGGGTTTTAAGTTTGAACTTATACTTCTTTTTATACTAATTTGTTTGAGTCTATTATTTGAATTATACAAGATCACGACATTGTGTTAGATAACGAATACATACATGTACGTATGTATAGTTTCAAAATTACTTCTTGAGCTCATCAAGTCTATCTAAAGTGATGTACTTTTTGCATCTATATATTTTCTTTTTGTGTGTGTCTTGGATTGCCATGAAAATAAAGAACAATAAAAAAAAATGTGATTTGCTAACAACGTTTCTATAGGTTTTGTTTAACCATTCCTTAATTAACAATGTTTCGAGATTAAACTTATCATTTTTATACATACATGATTTCCTCACATATATAATTAAGGTAAGTGAGTTTTAATAAGTTATATATTGATATCAAATGAGTTAATATTTAGAAACGCTTTTTAGTTAAGGTAAGCTTAAACAATATCCATGGATTATATTTTTAGCAAATCCCTACAAGAATATATACTATTTCACGAAATTTAGATGCAACTTTGAATGTTATTACAAGATAAATGTCATTTTCTGGAAATTTATTTTATATCTACTATATCATAAACATTTATGATTTCTTATTTTGATCAAAGACATCTTAAATAAGATCTAACTATATTTGGTAAACATTAAAATATTTGGTTATTTAACTATACCTACAATTTTACAAATACTGTAACATGTTTTTTAAAACTTTTGTAAGTAAAAATATCGTAAATTTTAATGTTCAATGTTCGCCGATAAAATTTTGTAGAACATTATATAAAGTATCACGCGTAGATTATTACTTATGAAGAACTCACAAACATAATGTTGTCCATGTGGGCAAAAGTTTCTCGTATGTGTAAAATTATGAGTTTGTGTAAAATTATAAATGTGTATACCATGCAAGATTTGCAAAAAAAAAATCAAGTGTACTAAAAGTAACATCACAGATGTGTCTTTTTGGCATTATATATAGTACATTGAGACCCCATGGTAGTTCCAAACATTCAATTGCAAATAAGTAGTTGTCGTGTGCTTTTACATATATGCATACATAAATATATGAATTGTCGTTCTCATCGTTGAAAATATGAAAATGCAAACAGGAGTTGGGGATATGAAGCATCAAATGATGCAGGCACCATTAGCAATGATGGAAATGAACCAAAATGAGTACGAAAACAACAATCAAGATAAGAAGAAAAGGTTAACAAGTGAGCAATTAGAGGCATTGGAAAACACTTTCCAGGAGGAGAAGAAACTGGACCCTGATACAAAGATGAAACTAGCACATGAGCTTGGTCTGCAGCCTAGACAAATTGCGGTCTGGTTCCAAAACCGACGTGCTAGATGGAAAGCTAAGCAACTCGAGTGCTTGTATGACACCCTTAAACAAGAGTTTGATGCCGTCTCAAGGGAGAAACAAAAGCTTCAAGAAGAGGTACATAGCCTTTAAACTACATTTTTTAATAATTTTAGACTAATGTTTATATCTTAAATGCGTTATTTTGATCCCTTAAAGGTGTTAGCATTGAGAACTATACTCAAGGAACAAGTGAGCAAGAGACAAGGGCAGGCTCAAGCACAGGGTACACTTACATGTCGGGTGAGGAGACCGTTGAGAGCACATCAGTTGCCACCATCCGAACCACGGGCAACCATCATCACCAGCTCACACTTGGTCAGCATCAGGCTGGCCCTGCTACAACTAACGCCATGGTCCCCATCGACAATAACTACTCGCTAAACTATGATCCATCCCCATCAATGGCTACTCCATCTTACTCTAATTGGGCAGTTCTCCCATCTTATCCTTAGAATTAGTATAACTAGTAGCTATTTGTTTATGTAACTTCCAATAATACTTTTTTTAGTGAGTGTTAGTTAAAACAAATGATTTAGGTCAGAGTTATCGTCGATGTTTCATAATTTAGAGTTTCTTTAGTCTAATTCGTTTGATTGATTATTAGTTCTTTCGGTGTTTTTGTTTAATATTTAACACCTATCGGGATGTGTGTTTGGCGTAGAGCTTGTGAAAGCTTACGAGAACTTGAGCTTTCAAAATCAAACTAGTTTATAGCAGCTTTTAACAATCATAAGCTCTTAAAACAAAAGCTACATGGGAGGAGCTTCCAAAAGAAGCTTGACCTTTCGATGCAACTAATAAAGTACAAGTATAATTTGTGTATTTATTTGATCGGTCATTTTACATTTATAAGCTTCATCTAATTTGCTAAACATATAATATAAAAAAAAAACTTCAGCCACGATTTCAGCTCTTATAAGATCATGTTCTTATATGATCCAAACTCTAGCTTTAGCTAAAAAAAGTTCATCAAAATTTGATCGAATTAAGACATTAACTGCCTAGGCCAAGCTAAGTCTAGTATAACTTGCGTGTCACACCTTGTCATAATTAAACACCAATAATTTATATGTAGCCCCATCCACATTTATGATAACTGCGTGATCCCGATCCCGATCTTAATCTTACGATTTTACGATCTCAAGAAAGAAAACGATCCGGATCCTACATAGGATCTTTGCAAGTTTAGGATCTTATAGGATCCGATCTTAACCATACGATCTTACGATTTAATCCGATCCGATCTTACTTTTCTCGGATTACAAACTAAAAAACTACAAATTTATGGGTTGTTTGTTTGTAGAATTCAAAAAACAAATGTTAATCTCTTTAAACATTTTATAATCATAATTTAGGACAACATTTATATGAAACATTCATAGTATTTTATGGTTATAATGTATTAAAATTTGTATATTTATATAAAATTACATAAACTATTAAGAAATAACATTAGAGTAGGATCTTAAAATCCCGACGATCTTGCAAAGACGAAAACGATCCTGGGTGGGATCCCGATCTTAACAACCTTGCATTTATGATCTTTAATTCTTTATATTCTTAGGCCGAACACGATGAATGACTACCATCGACTACCATATTATCCGTTACATTAGTTTTCTTTTTTCCGACGACTATCAAATAATTTTTGCCATAATAAAAGCGACCATCATTTAAAAAAACATTTTTAACAACAAAATTAAAATTTCATTAATAATTAAATTAAAACATTTCAATAAAGTTCAAATAAAATTAAAAACATTACAATACTAATTAAAACTTAAAATAATAATATAACTCATAGCGTGCCTTGATTACATCTTTGATCTCTTGAGTTTTTGTTGTTGGATTAGGGGCAAATTTGGGTCGATTGGTGTGTTATTGAATATGATGTCCTTCTCCTGCTTTCTCATTTTCCAAAATGCAAATTTTGGACGCTCTAATTCAAGTTTTGTTTCTTCAATTCCGCCATTTCCCAACGCGACGCTTGACCATTTCCATCTATTGTTTCTTCAACTCGAAATCTTCGTCTGTTGCAACTTTTCTCTCCCCATTTGAACGACTTCAAGTCAAGAATTTTTCACCACTCTTCATTAAATGAAGCCTTGGATTGATCGGAGGCAAATGATCAATTCTTATTATTTTCTTAGCTTGATCACGACCCACCGGTCTCTTGTGCCGAGTCTCTACCTCAGTCGCATCTTCGTTCAAATTGAAACCACCCGACGAGGTGTGTTAGTACAAAAAGTGTGACGGGTTGTAATGGGTGTTAGTGTTGCTTGTTAGATTGGGCTAACAAGCTATTGGTGTGTTGGTCTTGTACTAATCAAAGAAGAGTAATTTGTTAGCCTTACTGTGGGGACGGACCATACGATTAGACTCCGGCGTGAGAGTAAGTACACATTCTTGTCAGAGAAAGTAAGAGTATGTGTGTGTAATTATGAGAGAGAAAGTTGTACCTTGTATGGGGATTAGAGCCCCTTTTATAGGCAGGCTTACCGCTAGGGTTTTCTAGTTACTCGCATATAGTAGTTAGTTGCCGGAGCCGGACCCTTGTCGGACAAGGTTCCGTGTTAATCGCGGATGCGGACACATGATATCTTCCGCGGCCGATGGCTCGGTCTGCTAAGTATCTTGCGTGCGTCTTTTAGTCTGGACAGTAGACAATTTCGTAATTGGTCTTACTGTTGGTTCAGTGTTCATAGTTATTCTCGTTGTTGGGCCTAGGCCCAGTATGTGTATAGCACGAATTAGGCCCAGTGGGCCTGCTATACGTGCTATACGTCATTAAGGTGGTTTCAGAAGTCTTGGATTTCTTTCGACCCTCATCATTTTTCTGAAAAGTTGGCATCTCAACATCCTGCCAAGCAGGATGATCCTTCAGAAATTCCCAACACTGCTCCAATGTAAAGGGGTGCCCCTGCGTCATTGCGTATTTTCAACATGCTTTTTGGTAAGTATTGAGGTCATGCTCACCACTTCTGTGATTCTTTTGAGTATTGTTGAAAATGGCACAAAATGAACCAACTCTAGGGCGAACCCTATTTTTCCATTTGCTAATGATCGAGTTGTAACTTCTGTTTGAACCAGTTTCTTTTTCAAAGTAATTAATAACCTTCTCCCAAAATCCCTTTATAGCCTTCATAATGTTTCTTAGCTCGCTATTTTCCGACACATGACTCCATGTTTTGCACAACGCCACCTCTTTCTGAACTGTAAAATTCGACGAACCATTCTTGACATCATTGTTGGCATCATTTTTTTGCCCTTTGCAGCTCGTTTCGCATTCTTCTTATTAGGTTTGACCGGTGACATCTCTTCCACAGGAGAGTCGTCATCATCAACTGGAGCCGAATCGTGAAGTGATCTTTGGCCCGAACCTTGACCCATAGAATAATCTTGAGTGCCCACATAAAAATCTGGATTATTGTATAATTGCTCAGTAAAATCCATATCAAGATTCATGCGGTTAATCGGAGAAAATGTTTGACGATTTGATTGGGAAGACATCGATGAATCAAAATTTGGACGATACAACTCCTTGTGATTGGAAAATAGGATGTTGGTTCGGTGGGTTGAATGGACGATTTTGATAAAAGATGTTTTGATTTTGTGGTTTGTGGAGGTAGTTGAGATTAATAATAAAACTAGCGGGTCGAAAATTCACGGTTGGTGATACACCGGTTAAATGGAAATTCGGATATGGTGTTAAATGCGGAACATTTTCTTGCAATCACGATCTTCGGCTTTTGATTGAGGTGTTTTTTAAACATGATGAAATGAGAGAAGTAATTTGAATTGTGGTTTGAATTGAGATTTATGTGAGATATTTATAGTGTAATATATAAATGTTTAAAATTTTAAAGATTTTTTTAATGCAGCCCGACAGGTAGTTTTTTGGAAAATATGGTAGTCCTCAACAATCGGCTAAGCGGAAAAAAAAAAATAAAAAAAAAAAAAAACGATCGACTGCCACAGTAAGGGTGATTGATCGACCCATTGATCGTCCACCTTACTGTGTTTAGCCTAGAATAACTTGTTATAATATTGTTTAGGATTAGATATATACTGGATACTGCTAACAATGTTTATGTTATTAGGCCAGCAGCCCACAGGCTAAATTATGTACAAACGCATTGCACAGAATTAGTATGCATTGTGAATGTGAATGTGAATGTGTGATGATAATGTGTTTTAGCAATCAATCCTAACACCTCATTTTAATTTGGATATATGCTACTTAGGTTACTTAACTCTAACTACTAGTGTTCATATGGCTGTTCAGTGTAAATTGATACAGTTAAGTTAATCAGTTGGTTTTTAGTTCCTAATTCAACGAACCGTACAATCTCCCTCAAGAACTTGAACAAAGTTAAACTAACCACATTACAAATCTTTGTTTTTTATTTTATTTTTCCATTTCGGTTTTATAAACTAAAAATGTGTACGCTATCACATAAGCAAGACGTCGACGACAGTCTTCATTTTAAGCTCACTTGTGTTGAATCACACAGGGTGCAAACAAACCTTAAAGTGGCCATGTCAACCTCCCCGGCGAGGAGGTCTTTAAGTGGTTTGGGCCGTGTGGCAGCGGTGCGTTTAAGCTTGTGGCTTAGTTAGCTAGGCAAAGGGCCGGACACCATGACTATTATAGTATGACAAACACATGAAGCTTTGGTCTGGAACGTAAAGTCAAGTCGCACAAGGAAAACCATCGTGAGGGGTAAGGACCGAGTAGTTACAAGAACAGTTTGATAAGTACAGGTTGGTCATGACTCGAGGATGTGAATATACAATGTTTATATAAATTGTAGGTTAAACAAAGTGTATACAAGATATACATAATCTAATTTACTTTTTGGCCTGCTTCGACTTAGGTTTTTACAATAGGTTAAACAGATGGACAAGTGATGTCCAAATAGTGATCTTAATAACACACCATATAAAAGTACAAAATGACTTTGTAACCTGTTATGTGTTCCTAGTGTTTTAATCTAACAAGTCGCACCACAACTCCCATTTTGCGAGATATATGGTTGCTACTTCCCCATCGTTGGTAACATCACCCCGTGTTACAGAGTTGCTTCCACTAATTGCATCACAACCATGTTTGATTTTCTTTCTTGTTCCATGTGTATGTGCATTGTCCTGCTCCATCTTGTGAACCTGGCCTTGTTTTATGGACACGCATAAGGAGCCCAGTCATGCACAAGGCGAGGTACCACAAGACGGAGGTGGTGGTCATGCACTATGGTAATAAAGTTGGAACATATTTAAACATGGGCAGTGACAGTATTAGTATAAGCAGCTTTGCACTACACTTGACGTTGAAAAAACCCCAAAGATGATGATACGTCAACATGTCCTCAAACTGGATACTAGTCATCTTTTATAGCTAAGCATGTCTTAAACAATGGGTATTGAAGAAAACGATTAACAAAATTTCTAGTTTGTAACAACTAACAACCAAATCTAGATATTGAAGCTAAAAACAAAACTTTCCTATCGATCTGACCTTGGAAGAAACGGAAAACAAGCTAAATTCTGTACATGAATACCATGTTCCATGACATTTTTTACGTGTTTTCTAATGCTATTGACTGCTACAGAACTCAAGAAATCCCATGAAATCATGGTTGTGAATCATCCTAATGCTTCTGTCGACTCCAATAACCCCTGCATGTGAATCCAAGTTGATAATTGTACATCTCCTAAGCACAAAGAGCACCACAAAAAATAAATCAAATTCAGAAAGTTACCCATGGTAATAGCACTTGCAAAGATGACAGCCGAAAGAATGAAGACGATAATTGAAGCTCTCTTTAGAAATGCAATAAGTCTTCTTATAAAGAATTGACCCCAGAAACCCGCCATAATGGATACCGCCATTAGGTATAAAGCTGCAAGTAAATAGATTCATAAAAGTGCTTTCTCAAGTCTTCATGAACGAAACAGACTGAAAAAGGTGAAATGGTGACAGAGATTATACCATAAGGAATTGGAAATCGCTTCAGAAGGTAAAACTCGACTACTGATAATGATGATGAGAACATCATCACAAATGTCGCTGTTGCACTTGCAACCTATACAACACATAGAAAGGGTTTTCCGACTTTTATTAGAGAAATAATCATAAAACAGAAAGATGAACCAATCATCCAAAGTTCATGTCTTGAGAAACAAGTTTCACATGTTACAGTTATATCATTGACGAATTGAGGATATTACTTTATGTAGTGACCACCATTAGTTTGCACCTCTTTTTAATAGATAAAAGCCTGAAAAGCACCCACTTTACAACATACTTTCAGGAACATGTTATCATGTGATAGAACCATGTCATGCATGAGTTGAGTTACTGTCTTTGTATCTAACAATATCAGCAAACAATTGCTAAAAAGCCAGCAACAACCACACAAACGGGATGTCTTCAAATTTACTTTTTCGTAAAATAGGTAAAAAAAGGACAATGTCAGACCAGGTTGACTATTGATCCACAAACATTTTATCAATTTATGAAAAAATTTACTGCATTTATTATGATTGCCATTTTATATAAAAACAAATTTTAAGATGTATGAGCTTCATTTAGACTTGCAAGCAAAGTTTAACCCTTTGACCTATGACCATCTAGCTAAAAGATATACTTTGACCCGTTTTACATTACACAGCCAAAAAAGTGACCCATTGGTAAGTAAATGAGTGGAAACTAACTCTAGCAAAATTTGATCGACTGTTGATTAAACGCTGTGTATCTATTTTATTAATTCAAAGTTTCATACAAGATGCATACCTGTGGCATGACACCGATCTCCAGTAAGAGCGGGCCAAGAATGAACCCGCCGCCGGACCCTAATAGGCCACCAACAGTGCCACCCAATATTCCACAAAATGCACAGAACATAAGGTGGGCTTCACAAACTGACGGGTTCGGTCCAGTCAATTGCAGCTTCACAAACTGACTCAGGGTTCCAATATGATGTGCTGGTGCCATTTGCAGGCATAGAGGAAAACCTCTTCAAGATAAGCATTATTTGCTTAGTTTCTAAAAGTCAAAGGACTATTATTGCCAAGTCTTAATGTTCAAGGTCTAAAAGAAGTCTTCTCATTCTCGAGCTATAAAAGTCAAGGCAATTCACTTTCAAAATGATTTTATCTCTCATTAGTTCCAAAATATCTTCATTATTTGCTTAGTTTCTAAAAGTCAAAGGACTATTATTGCCAAGTCTTAATGTTCAAGGTCTAAAAGAAGTCTTCTCATTCTCCGTGAGAATATTGTTTCTTCTCTACATGTTTCGAGTCAAGAAACCCTAGTTTGTGTATTGATTTTCTAAGTCTTTCTTTGTATTGTAAACCGATTCTTTGTTATTTTGATTAATAATAAGAGTGAGCCAAGGGGTGGTTGGTGGGTTCACTATCAAAATCGTTTGATTGAGTAAAATTACTTTGGTTTTATAAATTTCTACATGGTATCGAGAGCAGTTGCTCTATACCAAGTGATTTTGAAAAAATTGTAAAGTTTTTGATTAACTAGGGTTTCTCACAATTTGGGGGTTTTGATCTATTTGTGTAGATCGTGTGATTCGGAGTGTTGATATTGGTTGTTTGATATCAGATCTTTCAGATCTGAAGGTTAATTGTTGATTCTCAAAAATTAGGGTTTCTTGATTTTGGGGTTTTGGTCCTGATAGTATTTTTTTCTAATTACTGCTTGATTTTACAAATCTTGTGGATTAATTAGTAATCGGAGTGTGTTATTTTGATTTTTTAATCAAATTAGTTGAAAATTAGGGTTTACTGTATCAAACCCTAATTCAGGTTGATTAGTGTTCTATTTTAATTCTTTTAATAATCTGACTGGTTTTAATCTTTATTTCAAGTTTCTTGAAATAAAAATTAAAAACCCTAAAATTAGTTTTAGGGTTTGTTTGAGTCAGATTTGTGTTTAAGTTGTTTTTTATCTAATTTGTTATTGTGTTTTTTGTTTCAGGTATATTTCCGCTGTGCTACTGTTTTGGTTTGGATCTTCTTGATCCTGTTCTTGGATATTGATATTGGAAGCTTGCGTGGTTGTAACACCTCTCACTCCTTCTTTTAGGTTTTTTTTTAGGTTTTTTGGTTAGGATTGTGGAGGTTGAGTAGATCAAGGATTTGTTGTTGGAGTTGTTGACATTGTTTGGTGGTTATTTGTGATCGAGGAGATACAAGGAGTTGTTGTTTTTTCTCGCTTATTTGTTTGCTTGTGCATTGATATTCTTTAATTACATTTCGGTCATTATGGTTGATGGTCCCGTGATAAGGGTAAGGACCACGAAGGGAAGTAGTGAACTAAAATTGGATATATATGACCCATTATACTTACACCTCAAGACATTGGTGCTCAGTTGATTACTTTCAAACTTGAAGGTACTGAGAACTATAAGGTCTGGTCTGCCTGTGTGCAGTTAGCCTTGCATACTAGAAACAAACTTGGTTTTATTAATGGGAAGTGTGTTAGAGATCCCACTGATGTTCTATATCGACACGATGGGATGTGTAATTCTGTGGTTTTGTCTTGGATTCTTGGTTGTATATCACAAGATCTTTATAAAGGTCAAGTGTTTTCTGTGAATGCCAAATCTGTGTGGGATGAATTAAGTGAAACTTATAACAAAGAGGATGGATCTGTAATATATAATCTGATCATAAAATACATACTTTAACACAACTGGAATGAGTCTTCGTAGTATTATCATGAGTTTAATGCATTATGGAGGCGGTTTGACTCCTTGTTGATCCGCCTAAATGCATTTGTGAAACAAATTTCACTTTGAAAAAGCATTCGATCTTTTAAGACCGATGCAATTTCTTATGGGTCTTGATGATAACTTTAGCTCATTAGAGTCTCATTCTCACTCATCGATCCCTTACCGGATGTTAAATCGCTTTTGCTACTTTGTCTAGAGATGAGTCTCACAAAATTAATCATGTTGCTAATAAATCTGTTAAAAATGGGGCTGCAGCCTTTGCTGCTAAGCCATTTACTGGTAATAATCAAAATAATAATTGGAATTCTAATAAGAACACTAACAATAGCAACAAAAGGTTTGGCAGAGTGTCAAATTTTGTCTGCAAACATTGTAATATGACTGGTCATACTATTGATAGATGTTTTGAGTTAGTTGGATATCCACCTGGTTTTGTTAAAAAAGGGAATGTTAATAATGTGATTGATAATAAGACTGATACTAGTAAGAGTACTTCTCATACTCTTACTAAAGATCAAGATAATGATTAATGGTTTTACTTAGTGGTTCGTGATACTAGCAAGGCTCATGCTAGTGTTGCAGTAATCGTTATTGCTTCAAATTGTGTGATTAGTTTCTTTACATGTAGGTTCTTTAATTTCAATTCTAATATAAGTACCTATAGTACTTATATTGGATGGATTATTGATTCAGAGCTAGTCAAGATATTACTTTTGTGCTACACATCTTTATGATATAATGGAAGTATCTCATTTAAATCTTACGATTGCACATCCCAATGGGATCTGTTGCAAGTTAAACAAATTGGAAGTTACAAGTTTGGAAACAACTGGTTTTAAAAGATGTCTTTGGTAGTTCCCGGTATCATGTGTGCTTGTTATCTGCTCATAAGTTGTCTAAAGATAATAATGTAATTGTCGGTTTAATGATAAAATGTGTAAAATTCAGGATTCCACTCAAAAGTTCCTGATGGGGACTGGTAGTGAAAAAGGAGGTCTTTACTTTCTAGATGAAGGTAAGAGGGTTAATAATAGTAATATTAAGAGTTGTTTTATGTCAAATTGTATTTGGCATAATAGACTTGGACATCCCTCTGACCAAGTCTTAACTGTGCTTAAAAATAGAATAAAAGATATAAAGACTACTAATTCTGAACCCTGTGAGATATGTCATAAAGCTAAACAAACAAGAAAACCATTTCCTTTGAGTGATCATAAAACTAAAAATATGGGTGATCTTGTTCATTTAGATGTGGGGTCCTTATAAGGTGACTAGTAAAGAAGGGTTTAAGTATTTTCTTACTGTTGTGGATGACTATACCAGAGCTGTTTGGGTGTTTTAATGAAAAATAAAACTCAAGTTTTGATCATATTAATAGTTTTATAGTCTTATTAGAAATCGGTTTGAGAAAACTATTAAAGTTTTTAGAAGTGACAATGGGACGAGTTTGTAAATAAGAAGTTTGAAAGTTTTTAACACGAATGGTATTTTGCATCAAACATCTTGTCCTTACACACCTCAAATGTAATGGTATAGCCGAGAGAAAACATAGACATTTGTTAAATCGCTAGAGCCCTCATGTTTCGTGGGGGTTACCTTTGAACATGTGGATCGAATCTATTCTCGATCGCTACTTACCTTATTAACAGGTTGCCAATCTGCGTGTTGTCCGGTAAAAGTCCTTTTGAGATGGTGTATAATCTCGAACCTAACTGCTGAATCTAAAATGTTTTGGTCGCTTATGTTTTGCAAATGCTTTTAAATGAATCGATAAGTTTGCATCTAGATCTGATAAATGTGTTTTTGTTGGATATGCTTTTGATAAAAAAGGATATAAACTTTATAACATTGATCAAAAGAAGTTTATGTTTTCAAGAGATGTAAATTTTTATGAAACTGTTTTTCCTTTTAAGAATACCTCATTCACTAAAGATTTTATATTTGATAATAATGGGGTAAATGATTTGAATTTCTTTGATCAAGTTTTTGATAGCAGTCAAAATAATTTTGGAACCAATGAACCCTATGATGATAAGATAAGTAATATAGATAGTAACAACAGATCTGTATCTGAATCTAGTACTCATAAACCTAGTGTCAGCACTGTAGAAGGTGATGCTAGTAATGTTGAGCATCTACATACTAAGACTGTAGAATCTGCTAAAACAGCTGATGTAGATATCAATTTGCCAGTTGATACAGTAGATATTGATACAGTTAATGTAGACATTACTAGGGACACATCTAGTAGGAAGGACACTGAGACTGATGAGTATACTACAGAAACTATTGTTTCTGATGATATACAGGGTACTAGTAATATTGATGATGATTATATATCTGAGGGTGAGGATCTAGATATGTTTGGTAAAATGTTTGAATCACCAGAACCAGCAGGGGCACAAACTGTTAGAAGGACTAGTAGAATGACAGCCTTACCATCTAAATATAAGGATTTTGTTCTTAATAAAAATCATAAGTATGGTATTGATAAAGTTGTTAAGTATTCAAATTTGAGCTTTGATAACTTTGTTTTTACATCTAGTCTTAATAAAATATATGAACCTACAACTTATGAAGAAGCCCCGATTCGCCAAGGGTAAAGGAATCACAAGTAATGGTGTCATATCAAAGCAAACATGAGATCGTGAAAGATCCTAGATGGATAGAGGCTATGAATCAAGAGATAGAAGCTTTAAATAGAAATGGTACATGGAGGTTGTAGAGTTACCGGATGGTAGAAAAGCCATAGGTTATAAGTGGGTGTTTAAGGTTAAATATAAAGCTAATGGTGAAGTTGAGAGGTTTAAAGCTAGATTAGTAGCTAAGGGATATAATCAGAGAGAAGGAATTGATTATGAGGAAACTTTTTCTCCTGTTGTTAAAATTGTTACTATAAGATGTGTTTTAAGCATTGCTGTTAATAACAAGTGGCCTTTGTTTCAACTTGATATAAATAATGCTTTTTTATATGGAGAATTAGAAGAGGATGTTTACATGACATTGCCAGAAGGTTTTTCTGATAAAAATGATAAAAGGGTTTGCAAACTGGTTAAGTCATTGTATGGTTTAAAACAAGCTCCTAGAAAATGGAATGAGAAATTGGTATCTGTGCTTAAAGAAAATGGGTTTATACAAAGTCCAAATGATTTCTCTTTGTTTATTAAACATGAAAATGATATTCTGTTAATTTTGTTAGTATATGTTGATGATATTATCATTACAGGAAATAATCTTGATGAGATTAACAAATTTAAGAGTTTTTAAGTTCAAAGTTTTGATTAAGGACTTGGGTAAACTTAAATATTTTCTCGGAATTGAGGTTCTTGATATTGATAATGGATTTGTCTTACTCAAAGAAAATATTGTATCGAGCTTATAACCGAATTTGGTATGTTGGGTTGTAAACCATGTGGTTCACCTATTGAAACTAATCCGATAATAAAAACTTGTTTCTAAATATGGAGATGATGAGCCTTTAACTAGTATAACAAATTATCAAAACTTGTAGGAAAACCGATTTACTTGACTTTGACAAGGCCGGATATCTCTTATGTTGTGCATTGTTTAAGTCAAGTAATGCATAAGCCTATGAAATCTCATTTAAGACTTGCTTTTAGAGTTTTAAGGTACTTGAAAATGAACTCGGTCTTGGTATCACTTTTAAAGAAGGTGATATTGAAAGTATAAAAGTTTTGTTGATTCGATTGGGCAAAGTGTAAGGTAACAAGGAGATCTCACATCGGATACGGTGTATCTAGGAAATAATTTGGTTTCCTGGAAAAGTAAAAAGCAGGCTGTTGTTGCTAGGTCCTCCACTGAGGCTGAGTTCAGGGCAATGTGTAATGTATGTTGTGAAGTTATGTGGATCACCAAATTGATGGCTGATCTGCATGCTAGTATAAGATTGCCTGTGAACATGTATTGTGATAACAATTACGCTATGCGATTGCTAATCCTCAGATTGCATGAGAGAAGCAAGCACTTTGAGATTGATCTATATTTTTGAGAGAAAAAGTGGTGATGGCTTTATTAAGCCGAAGAAAGTCGAATCGAGGATAATATTGCGATTTGTTCACTAAAGGTCTTAACATTATCGACCATAACAAATTTTGCAAAGACCTTGGATTGTTTAATGTGTTTGTGACGATCTAAAGATCAGGATAATGATAATGGAAAAGCTTCAGGAAGCTAGCATTTATGGGGGAGCTTCTGGTGTCTAATGCTTATGGGGGAGTGTTGAAGATAAGCATTATTTGCTTAGTTTCTAAAAGTCAAAGGACTATTATTGCCAAGTCTTAATGTTCAAGGTCTAAAAAGAAGTCTTCTCATTCTCTGAGCTATAAAAGCTGAAGGCCTGATTTTATCTCTCATTAGTTCCAAAATATCTTCTGTGAGAATATTGTTTCTTCTCTCTACATGTTTCTGAGTTGAAGAAACCCTAGTTTGTGTATTGATTTTCTAAGTCTTTCTTTGTATTGTAAACTGATTCTTTGTTATTTTTGATTAATAATAAGAGTGAGCCAAGGGTGGTTAATTTCCACGTGGGTTCACTATCAAAATCGTTTGATTGAGTAAAATTACTTTGGTTTTATAAAAATTACTTTGGTTTTATAAATTTCTACAAACAAAACAAGTTAATAAAGCAAATTTAATTGAAAAAAGTAACACATTAGCACTAAAAGTTCCATGGGATATTTATGGTACTTACATTCCCACGAAATTGACAAAGTCTCGTCGTGGCCTTTCCATTTCTTTCTGCCATAATATAAGCAAAAGCGTAATTACAAAATCAGATGATATTTTCTTTATTTTCTTTTATTTCAAGAATGTTAAATGAAGAAAATCATTTTCACCTTCATTATTGTCTCCTCCTTCCACATGTCAATGGCCTTAAAGAAAGACCTTATGGATGTCCCTATCAACAACACATCATTAGAAAGAAAAAAAATAATAACACAATTAATAATTGTCGATTATTTAGAGTTCTAAAGGGTTAAAAGCACACCAAAATATAAGAATAATCAAAACTCGTACGAATGAATGAATAAGCAATTAGTTGATTACTTGATTATGAATACACTATTAAACCAATCAAACGTACCTTCATTTTCTTTTAAGACGACTATAATCTAAGATCAATAAACAATCATAATTTACCTATGGTCCATACAGAAACTTGTATATTTATTAACTGTTGTAATAAACCGATACATGAAAAGTGAAGTTTTATTGATACATGATAATTGATGATGTTACCTGAGAAGAGAAGGATGGTGAGAATAGTGATAAGCCAATACGGAAAAACAACACTAAGAGCCACACCAAGAGTAATTCCAAGCATAAGCATAGGTTGAAAAAGTAGTGCTAAATCATAATCAAGAATTGGCACTTCTCTGCATGGATGTGGTACTCGCAAATTGTACCAAACTGATGATGCCGATGCCCCCATTATCATACCTTCAACACAATGCATGTCAATATTCAATTTTCAACTCAAATCATACTGAAACTTTCACCCTTAGGATGCCGAAGTAGAAAAACTGCTTACAAATATGAGTCAACACGGGGGTGTTTGGGATATCTACTTATTGCGTTGTGATAAAGCGGATAAGCAGTTTTGGAGGTTATCCGAAAGGCTTATTTGATTATTCAAGAGTGAAATACACAGTTTTATATAATAATCAGATTGGGGGTTGCTAATTCCAAACTTCCTTATCATCTTATAAGGCGTTTGGAATTGCTTATCAAAACAGACTCTGGATTTTGAAACAAAAAGAAGCAAACAACCAGCTGTAACATATTGCAATGCAAAACACGGTGTTTAGACTTGTTTCTGCCATAAGAGATCACCTTAATCAGAATACCAGCTATTTGTGTGTTTCCAATCTTGCTTACTCAAGAATCAAAATAGCAAAAGGCAACTAGACCATATGAATAAGCACCTCCTAAACTGATTATTTCGAAACTATTTATTTCACAGTGCAATACACATAAAATAAAAAGCATTGTAATTCTACCCAAACATTCACGAAGGCTCATTTTACTATCAGAACATCTTATTAGTAAATGAACATTTCTAATAAGCAATACCATACACCCCTTATACTATTCCAAAACCAATAACCAATTAAATAAATAATCCCAAGAACCTCCAAACCATCAAGAATCAATACAATAATTCACATTCTCTATATTCAACAACAAATACTTCCTCCATCACAAAATAAGTGTTCACAGTTTTATGTATTTGTTTATCCCAAAATAAATGTCTAACTTTCGTATTACAGCCAATCATAACACATTTCAAAAAGTTAAAGAAGACATTTGATTGATGAACCATGTATCGCTATCAAAGTAGACACTTATTTTACTACGAGTGAGTACAACAACAACAACATAACCAATCCCACTGGGAAGGTACTGGGAGGTCGAAAGGTAGATTTGACCCTAACCCTACCCCAGGATAAACCCGAGAGTAGGGAGACTGCTTCTAGGAAGACCTCCGGCAAGTGAGTAATAAATCAAAATACACAAAACATATATAAAAAAGTGAAAGAAAGAAAAAAAAAAACAAAACTTACACTTAGACAAAGCAGCAGCAGATTTAGTATCAAACCCAACAATCAAAGTAAGCATGGGAACAAAAATACCACCACCACCCACACCACCAACAGTTCCAAAAGCAGAACCCAAGAACCCAATAACACTTGCCAACACAATCCTCCAATTAAACTCCAACTCCTGTACACAAAACAAAAAACCATCAAATACCCATTTCATAAAACCAAAAACCCATTTCAGAAAACATAATGACATTATCTTACAGGCCATATTTGATCATCTTGTTTTGCAATATTTAAGGTGTTTTGTGATGCATGGTGAAAAGGGTATTTGGTGGTTATGTAAATGGTGAATGTGGTTATGGAGAGGAAGGTAAATAAGGTGATGAGAAACGGTTTTGTTGTCATTATGTGATGTCTGTGTGTTTATGTGTTTGTGTTTTTTGTGTTTTTGGCGTTAATTTATGGAGGAGGTGAAGAACAGAGGTGGTGTGTCACGTGTGGATTCAAATTAAAATCAGAAAAAAATAATCTTTTCCTTTTATATAACAGGTTTGATTGTTTGAAAATTATTATAATTGTCGAGAATTTATTTTACTGGCACACAAATACTCACAAACTCTTTATTAAAAGATAAATTTATTTCAATAACAAATATTTTTCATTTTACGCCTAATTCAAGTAAGTTCTATTTATTTACTTTGATCTAATAGTGAAAAATGAAAATTAACCTAAAATTTAAAAATAAACCCAAGTCTATTATTTTTTAGTTAGTCAGATTTTTTTCTTTTTTTATTCACATAATTTTTATCTTTTTTTCTTTTCTAAATTCACATTTTTATTTTATTCACGCTTTATTTTATTTATTTTTAAAATTTGCGCTTTTTTAATACTTTTTTACTTTTTTTTAATTCGTGTTTTTCTTTTTTTTTCTTTTAAATTCACTTTTTTTTATTCTTTTTATTATTTTTTTTAATCGTTTTTATTAAATTTGCTTTTTGTTTTATCAATTCGTTTTCGTTTCACGCCTCTTTTCATTTTCCTCCGTTGACGTTTTTTTTGCTTTCAAACGTTTTCGTCCATCATTTTTCTTCATTTCGTCCGCTTTCATTTTTACGTTTTGACTAACACATCAGTGATATTCGAATATCACTGTGATTTATGATATTCGAATATCACTTTCACTTTGTGATATTCCGGATATCACTTTTGATATTTCGATATCTCTTGTGATATTCCTGGATATCACATGATATTCTCGAATATCACTTTGTGATACTATGAATATCACTCATGATTTTCGGATATCACTTTGTGATATTCTTAATATCACTTTTGATTTTCATGCTACAAAACATTAGGTGAAAATCACTTGTGATATTCAGAAAATCAGTTGTAATATTTAGAATATCATAAGTGATATTCTGAATATCACATAATGTCACTTGTGATATTCAGAATATCACAGAATATCAGTTGTGATATTCAGGAACGTCTGAAAACGGTCGAAAACTTTAAAAACGGACAAAAACGTAAGAAAACGGACGAAAACGTATGAAAGCGTAAAAACATGTATGAAAACATACGAAAACGTATGAAAATGGACAAAAATGTATGATAACGGGCGAAAACATATGAAAACAGATGAAAACGTATGAAAGCGAAGAAATAAAACGTGAATAAAAAAAATGTGAATAAAAAAAAAAAGACAAAAAGACAAGAAAAAAATATGTACTTAGGTTTATTTATTAAATCTTAGATTAATCCCCGGATCAAACTAGATTGTGAGAATTTGTCTCTTGAAAGCATCAAAATAAGAAAGAAGATTTGAACTTTTCTCTACTTGTCGATTTTTATTATCGTGGGTAGACCTTTTTTTTTTTTTATATTTAAAACTTGAATATTTGCGTATTGAACTTTTAAATTTTGATCACGAACATATTTTATGATTATTTTACCTTTACTTTTTCAAAATTTAAAATGTAAAATGACCATTGTGCATGGCAAAATAGTCACAAACTACACACAATAATCGAAATTTAAAAATTCAATACACACAATAAGAAGAAAATAATTAATAGACACAAAAACAGAAATTGACAATATAATACATTTTCAAACAATTACAGTTTTTAAATAATTATAATTAAACTGTTTGATTTTTTAAAGTCTTTTTTTCGAATTTAATCTTAAATATTTTTGTTTGTGTTATATAATATTTGATGAAAATTATATCAATGAAAATACATTTAAAATCTGATTCATTCATATATTTTCCATCAAATGTTATATAACAAAAAAAATAATTAAATTCAAAGTCGAAAAAATAAGAATCAAAAAATTCGAAACAAGACAAATATTCTAAAACGAATGAATTAATAATGTTATGCAATTAAAATACTTTTACTTATAAATGTGGACGCAATATTTTTTAACAACACTAATTTATTACCAAGGACAAACCAAACAAAACGTGATACAGAAATAAAATCACTCCTCCAACTAGATGACTGAGACAGAGCCTCACGGAAATAAAAACACTCACTAGGATACCAAAACTAAACTCTCACACTGAACACAGCATCAAACAAAAAGGATAACCACCATTCAAAAATTCTATTTCCTGTGATACATATAGGTTCCGGATAAATGAGGACCAAATTGGGGTCCTACTGCACGAAACAAATATATATACAGAAAGCAAAAACTCGATTACACCAGATGCAGAAAAAAGAACCCAAGCATCTAGTATGTAAAATATGCTACTATACACGGTTGTCACTATGCACAAATCGTCTAGTATGGTAAAATATGCAAATTAGTGACTTAAAAATCGATCTTTTATTTGTTTCCATAATAGAAATATGGATGTGTTTATTATGAGTAAATTCAAAATCATTAATCTGATTTGGTCAAATTATAGACGCAATTTTAGTAATTTCAAAAAATGTAAGTGATGTCCTTGTAGTGAGGCCGGCTGAGCTTTCAAAACCACTAATACTACACATTCAATTTTGGCCAACTTGCATGAACCATTTTAGCAATTTACTCTTTAGTTATTTATAAAACATTTAAAGATTATGTATTAAGAGGTCGTTTAACTATTAAACTTTTCTTTTAGCCACTTATTTATCAAAAATTACTTATAGGCCACCTATCTATCTATTTGTTTTCATTTATACCAATTTTGGATAAATTTTTCTTAAAATCTTTGAAACAATAAGAATAAAATTTAAATATAACATATTAAACAACATAAATAACTATTGGAATGTAAAATATTAGTATTAGCTATTATTTAATTGCAACATTATTAGTAAAAAGTGATTTATGATAATTTAACTAATGTTTTACGCCTAGTTTTTAAATTTATTTTGTGATATGTTTAAATTAGCTTTATTCTTGAAAATGATAAATTTTGGCAAAATTTGAATGAGATTAGTATAAACAAAAACAAACACATACGCCGGGTGACTAAGTTAATTTAGATAAATAGGTGGCTAAAGGTAAAAAGTTTAATCATAAGTTACCCAAATACATAATCTCAACATTTAAAACTGATAAAATTGTTTTATCCATGTGTTTTATATAATGGTGGAAGCGAGTCAAGTCGAGTTCAAAGCTTGCCAAAGCTCGAGTTCGGCAAGTGGTATATTATACAAGTTCGGGCTCGACTCATTTTTAAGATGCATCAATGAATACTAAAACTCGGTTTAAGCTCGGCTCGTAGTATATCTATTCTGAGCTCGTTAATAAGCTCACCTATAATAAAAATACAGAACGTATTATATATGTTTGATATTTAAAATATCCTAAGATCGTTTAGTTTCGTTTAGGCTCGCCAACCCAACAAGCTTTGTATATAAAGTTCGAACGAGCTCTATTAATAAATGAGCCGAATCTTAGTCTTTGGCTCAATTTCGTTTTTCGGCTTGCGAGCTTTTTATGATTCGATCTCGAAACTTTCACGAAATGACTCTACCATTTCCACCACCATAAATGTATGTTTTCGTTTGTCTGAACAAAATGTTTTCCAAAAGTGTTACATTAATACTGAAGTATTTGTATCGAAAGTAACTAAGCCATACGTCTAAACATTGACTTACGGTCACCTTTGGGGATTCAAATTGGTAAATAGCTAATGATAGTTGGAAATGCGTATAATAAATATTTGGATTTTGTTAATCATTTTATTTATTCGAAGTATTTGTATCAAAAATAACTAAGGCATACGTCTAAATTTTGACTTACGGTCACCTTTGAGGATTCAAATTGGATTAACGAATATGAACCCGCGACGCAATGGGATTACAATTTTAAAGATTTACTTGCAACGACACTTAAACCTCGGGGGATTGTTTTTGCCAAGTTATGAAACTTTGCATTTAATGTTTGGACCTACTTTGAACGACACTTAAACCTCGGGGTTTGTTTTGCCAAGTTGTGAAACTTTGCATTTAATGTTTGACTTAGTTTGCAATACCACTGAACCTCGCGCTATTTCGCCAATTTGAAAACTTTTCATTAAATCGTGTTTGCAAAACCTCGGGTCCCGCTTTTAAGATATGAGCGAGATCAATACAAAACAAGTTCAATAAAAGAATAAATCATAAGATCTCAACCATTCATCTTATTTTCATCTAATGGATGAGATTAAACAAAATTTAATAAAAGAAGGCAAAATAGTCAATCTAACTCATATAATAAAAACCCACTTTCCACCTTTTTTAAAAATGATATATCTTTAAACCAGAATTTTCAAGAACAAAAATACACCATCGCGACGAGAAAAAATCATCTTTCTATAGATATGCACTTTTATATACTTTCGACGAACTTTTTTCAAAATTTCCGTCAGGACGGATCACACGCGATCCGTAAAAAAATCACACGCGATTTGTTATTTTTAAAATCATGTGATCCACCAAAAGAATCACGTTAAAAGAATCACACGCGATCCACCAAAAGAATCACACGTGATCCAAAGAAAAAATCATACGCGATTTGAAACGAGTAAATCACACACGATTCGTTTTTGTTGTGATTCGTGTATAAATTACGTGATTCGCTTTTAATCTAAAATGAGTAAATGACACATGATTTTGTTTTTTTTATGATTCGTGTATAAATCACACGTGATTTGATAATCACTGTGATTTGTTATTTTAAAAATCTTGTGCGATTTTATAAATCACAAAATCACATGTGATTTTAACCGCCGCAATGTCGAGTCGAAACACGGTTTACAAAAAAATCACACGTGATTTCTGCTCATATTCGATCTTTAGTAGAATAAATCACACGCGATCTTTAATTTCGAATCAACTTATTCCTTCATTTTATAAAACAAATTCGCGAAATCACGCAAGATTATGTTTTTTTTTCTTTGTTATGATAAAATATAAATTACATGTGATTATGTTATTTGCGGAAATCACACGTGATTTGTGATAAATCACGTGTGATTTAAGGTAAAATCACACGTGATTTCAGACAAAATCTCATGCGATTCTTTCATAGTCACATTAAAAAAGTTAAAGTCTTACAAAAATAAATTACCATCTTTTCAAATTGTAAACCTATTTTGAAAATCCACGTACCACAAAAGTGAAACACATGACAATAATGACTTAATTTGTGAACCAATTTTCAACCTTGAAAGATTTCTATCGTTGATCTATTGACAAATGAAAATTCATTACTCAAAGTAATTTAAACATCAGCAAAAAAAGTTACATCATAAGTAAATGAACTCAATGGTGGTCCTCTAAAATATATCATGACACCGTACTCTTGGTACCATTTGCTACCACCCTATGCTTTACACTCTTGAATCTTCCATTAGTCATCACCTACATGTCCAAAACAATCACTTTCAATTGTGAAAGTCAGAAAAAAGGTAAGCATCGAAGGACTTAAAGATGATGATCAAACTAGTTTAGAACGTCTCAACATAAAAAAGAGTACTTTTTTCTTTCTAGATACCTGGAATTTTGTTCACCAAAAATTTGGCCTTTTTAGCTATACTCCTTTGATAATAGTAACTTTAACGTCGCTTTCACCAAATGTGTTTATGTGTATTTACTCATTTTCGTTTATTATAGTTGTAATTTATCAAAGTACTACAAACATACATGTAGACAATAAAACTAACAGTTGCAGAAAATGGCTTATAACATTTACAACTTGGATTTTGCAAAACCACAAACTGAGTCCTCTTGTACATCCAGAGACTTGAGCATGTCACAAAGCAAAGGGTCAACAACAGAGATATCACACTACATAGTCCAAACAAGTAATTTTGTGTTGCATTTTAGCAAACAAAAATCACCAAAACATTAAAATAACTAACTAACAAATTAAAATCACCAACAAAAACACGTAATAATCAAAAATAAGAATCGAAAACAGCAAACAAACATCTATTGATTATATATTTAAATAAAATAATATGACAAAAACTCAAATGAATCCCAATATCAAACATTACCAGTTTGATCGATAAGTGGCAACGAAGGACGATTGGAGCACTGAATCGCGTTTTGATGGTGCTATTTCATCTCAAATGTCCATTGTTTAGCACTGATTTTGATCAATTTTGAATTTGACAATTAGGGTTTGTAATTTAGGGAAAACATTGTTGGTGAGAGTAAAGAATAGTGTGTATGTGAAATGAAGAGATGGAATGAAATCAATAAATGGGATTGGTGTGACCGACCCTTGTTAATTATGATTGATATTCCAAAATGCCTCTATAAATAATTATATTAAAACGACAATTAATCTACACCTTTAGATTTAAAAAATAGATGGTTGAGATCTCTTGATGTGATCTTTAGATACTTCATGCTCGCATTGAACTTTTTTTTAGTATATATACTAATATCTAATGATAGTTGTAAATGCGATAATAAATACTTGGATTTTGTTAATCATTTTATTTATTTATATCTATGTTAGACATTCCGTTTTTACTGATTATTTTCTACTTAATGCTTCATTTCCGCTTTCATAAAAGGATATTGCTTCATTTCGTTCTTATAGAGTAACCGATTGTGGCAATGTTTTGTGCTCAAATAACTCACCCTATATGAAACATCACGTGTGTTTGAACTTTTGTGTGCTCATCCACACACTTTTAAACACCGGATTATCTAGCAACGAAAATGTATAATAGCTATAACGTGTTGGAAAACCGCGACGCAATGGATTCTTAAAGGACTTATTTTGCAACGACACTTAAACCTCGTGGATTGTTTTTGTCAAGTTGCGAAAGATTATTAATGTTAAAGGACTTACTTTGCAACGACACTCAACCTCAAAAATTTTTGCTAAGTTGGAAAACTTTGCAATTAATGCAAATGTTTTGCAAAACCGGTCCCGCTTTTAGTATAATATAGTAATTTGTATGTGCATTTATTTTTCTTTTAAATGTTTATATGAGTAGAAAGAATGTGAGAGTGAAGAAAATTAATGTATATATGTGCACTTTTTTTAAAATTGCAATTAAGTATTTAAATATTTAATATATTTTATTGTCATTTATAATTAAACAAGATTTTAGTCTAACAACATTATTTATTTTTTTTCCGGTTTTAATCAATATTTTTCTCTTTATATGTAGTATAAATAGGATACATAAATGCCATAACGAGTTTAAGCCATCACGTATATCATGTTTTTATATTTAGTATAGATGTGATACATAAATACTAGACTAAAATACACCGTTGGTCCCTAAACTTGTCTCGGAGGATCGCGATGGGACGAAACCGCATATTCATCGTCGGGGTCCCTATTTCAAGTTTTCACTGCTACAAGTCCTTTTGACCATTTGCCGTTAGTCAAGGACATCTCAAAGCGTTACATTTGTCTTTAGTCCAAGGGCAATTTTGACATTTTACCACCGTCCATTAATTACCGTACAACCCACTTGTTTAACCATCGGCGCCACAAGAATACCTCTCTAATAAAAGGAACATTTTATCACCACTCATCCTTTATCTTTCCTAACAACTAAAATCCTATCTTCTTCACCGACGGTAAAATCAAAAATGGTGGTGTGTTCATGCAATGTAAGGGCCGTCATTAGAACATGTGGAATAACATGAACCCCGGAGAGGTTCTATGCCTGCCCAAGACAGTTGGGACGATTAATTTTATTTCATATCAGATTAAAGTTTGCATGTAGTGGTTGACCTTAAAATGTGTTGATTATGATAGTCTATCCGGTTTATAATAATTGTGATTTTATACAAGTGGGTTTAGTTTGTGTTTATGAGGCAAGCGATGCTAACATATTGATTATCAATTATAGGCTACAACATGTCCATTCATAGGTGGTACGATCCACCCATCGAAAGGAGAGCAAGAGATGTGATCATCTACTTGCAGAGAACAATCTACGTGAATGAGGCGGCATTACAAGAATACGAAGCCGCCTCGCTTTCGAGACTATGGAGGCGGTCAACGCCGGTGACCGGCAACGAGCTAGAGGTCGCTACTGCGCCTCGGCCGATCTCCTTGTTGAGAAGGAGAAAGTTTGCCGTCTCGTGAACTTTGTGTGTTGTCTTGGATGGTAATCTTCTTGGTATTTCTATGGTTCTTCTACTGGGTTTAGATAGGTACTGGTTTTAGTGTTTTGAATCGGTGGTAGATGGTGCAGTTGTGTTTAAGAAGTTTTAGAGTACGTTGACTAAGAATAGTCTTTTGGTGTATAATGTTTGGTCCTTGTACAATGTTAATATATTTCTTTTGTGCTTTGGTCCTTATATTGTGCTGCCTTTGCCCCAAGAATATATATATCACTTGCCACACAAATGGTCAAACTCATTACAGAGATACGAGTTTCAAAGATGGACGAATGATGAGAGATGGATGAATAGACACCTCTTTCGAGTATCAACTTAAACTTGATGTATGGTGTTGTTCATCCATCTTTCATCCTTCATTCATGTTTGTGATGATAGAATAACCGTATCCAACTCGAAACCCAGATCCAAGTATCAAAGATGGATGATTGATCAGTGATGGATGAACAGACACCATTTCTGAGTAGCAACATAAACTTGATATGGTGTTGTTCATCCATCTTTGATCCGTCATTAGTGTTTGTGATAATAGAATAACAGTAACCAAACTCAAAACACAAATCCAAGTTCAACAGATCCAAGAACCATAGAGAACCATAGACATATGAAATCTCAAGGATGGATGACCAGACACCACTTTTGAGTATCAACATAAACTCCATATGGTGTTGTCCATCCATCTTTGATCCGTCATTAGTGTTTGTGATAATACAATAACAGTAACCAACTCTAAACACGTATGTATGAAGACTCTAAAACAATACAATAAAAATACAATTAAACCCATACACTAAAATGACATGATTTCATACATAACGCAAATGGATATATTTCCAAATGCATAACATTTTGAGTCTACAAAGTTCGAAACATACATTGTTTAAACACAACAAATATTGTTTAGGGGAATACATATTCGATGGATAACATTGGCTTTCATATGCTTAACCAAAGATTTTTGTGGTGAAGAAAGCTTTGTCGCTATAATCTTGGTCTTAGTCCGTAATTGCTTTGAGACCCACCGTAAGCAAGATCAACTTGACTTCCAGATTGAGACCGACCACACTTGGTTGATCATTACCGCATAGTTGTCACCGTAACCTTTGCCTTCTTCTTTGATGTAACTTTGGTGGATGAACTGTTTTTGAGATCATGTGTGTAGTGCCTTGACTTCTGTAACACCTCCTTGCCCAAGACATGTTTTCTTGTTGTGACCAAGATTGCCACAAATACCACAAACCACACTCTTACCGACCGTGACAAGTTACCGGTTTTTCACAATTATCATTTTCAAGAAAAGCCCGGTTCTTTTCTTTCGTGGCCTACCTAATGGTTTATGATGTTTAGGTGGAAGAATGGTTGTAGGCACTGTGACTTATACCAATGCTCATAACCGCTTATTGGTGGATGTGGTGTTTGTAAGTTTCTTCCCAAGTCTTAAGCAAGTAACATGGATGAACCCATGATTCAACAGATCCTATTTGCATTCCATTCAACCTCATACACCGGTGGTAGCAACAACATGTTTACATGGCATGCCTGTAAGCTCCCATCTTCTACATGTACAAGCCCTAGCTTCAACATTCACAACACACTTGTCTCCCCATCCACCGACCTCATACTTTTCTCCTTCAACCCGTAGCGGTGTACTTATAAGCCTCTTTCTTGATTGCATCTAACATGAGTGTTGCCTTTGGTGTTAATGTTCCAAGACATTTTTGAATCACATTCACAACGCTCACTATTCTTTTCATACATTACTTCTAATGTATTCCAAAGCAAGAATGATCGGTTGGTGCCTACCTCCCACTAGTTTCCCATTGAACACCTCACATATGTTATTAAGTAGCACATCGAATGAGCCCTCCCTACAACTTGTTTGGTTAGGTTCCTTAAAATGTCGAGAACAAAAGATGTACAAGTAGACATAGATTTGGTTAGGTACCAAAAATGCGACCTTGACCAATGAGTTGGTGGTATCTTACTTAACCAAGCATGGGCGTGTTCGCTAAAACTCTTGAATTCCAAAGATGGTCGCCTCAAATTGTTGGACGGTTGTTGCCGCTTTGCACATCTCCACAAATGTTCCTTGTATGCTTTAGCATTCCATTGCAATTTCATATTATCATGGATGTGCTTCAAACAATATCTCGTGTTCAAAGACTAGGGAATACTTCGCTAACGCTGGAATGATACCTACACAAATAAACATCAATTCCTTACTAATACAATTTGCATATAAGGAAAATACAAGTGATTCTAATCAACAAAATGGTAACATCACCTTTTGCTGTCACGATAAAAGTGTAGTTTGAGTTTCGTTGTAAGTCAAGATCATCTCTTAGACATTCAAGAAACCAAATCCATGAGTCTTTGCTTTCACCTCCTGAATCACAGATGCTATAGGGTATATTCCATTGTTGTCGTCTATACCGATCGTTGTTAGAAGTCGCCGAAAAGGACCCTCATAAAAGCACCATCTAACCCCAACAACTCTCTTTGACAAGCTTTGTATCCTTCCTTCAATGCGCCTAAGCATACATACATTCTCTTGAAAACTCGTTTGGACTTGTTGCATCATTGCGGTTTGTACACTTATCCTAACTGTTGTATCGGGTTAGTTTTCGCAACTCTTCAACATAGTCTCTTAAAAGGGTGTACCGCCGCTTATGATCACCCCTAATCTCATTTTCTCGCTTTGTTTTTGCCCTTAACGCTTTTGCATAGACACCGAACTTCAAACTGCTTCATCGAATGATCTTGAATAGCCCCGATTGGAATATCTGGATTGACTTGAACTTGGTCAACTATTTGCTTGAAATAAACTTGTAGTCACAAGCTTTAATGTCTCTTGATTGCAAACATCCGTGTTCATCCTTGAAAGTTCGAACAATCCATACATCTTTATCTCAGATTTGGCTACATACAACAACCATGGACACTCTGTTACTTGCTCCTTGCGCTTTCGCAAATACACATCCCTACCGAGGCCTCTAGTTATCGGACCATTTTTCCTCTTTGGGACTTTCCCACCGAACCTTCTGTTATTCCACAAACAGTATTTGTCCGAGACACCTAACCCTAATTCTCTGCTTGCCATTCTTAATTAGTTGCAATTTCCTCCTAGTCTTTATTGAAAGCATGTAGATCCTATCTTTCACTTCTTTTGCGCTACAAAACTTTGACCACGTAAAAAATATATTTCGTCCTCTGCTTTGTCTTTGCCTCACTTAACTTTTGTTTCTTGTATGCCCTCAATTTGTTCCTCCTAATAACATACTCATCCTCATTCTCGTAACCACTTGCAAAATCATTATCATCTAACAAATCCAACTCATTTTCTTAAAAAATCATGTGGTAGTGGGTCGGTGGTACCTATAGATGGTAAATCGTAGTCTCGGTCACTTTGAACAGATTAACATCAAAATCAGGCTCCTCAAAAGTATTAGCCTCATCGACAACCGTGTTTCCATCACCATTGTTCTCAATATCATCATCGCCACTCATATAAGTGTCTGTCTCACTCACATTGTCATCACTTACGCCTTCATCGATTTCACTAACCTGCATGATTTACCTTTTGGATATGATCCACGGATTACATGTTTCCTCCTCATGATGACCAAACTCTTGATCATTTGAGATACCTCTTCAGACTATCTATTTGGATATGCTCAATATGTTTATCTATATGCTTGTTGACATCACCGCAACATCTTCAAGATGACAAACCTACAAATTGGAAACAAGGGTTGTGTTTCGGCATCCGACTAGATTGTACCAAAGTATTGACTTCCAAAGGTTGATTCAGAACCTCACATAAGTCCTCTACCACGCACTTATTAACAATGTTTTCTAAGAACAATTTCTTTGAGCAATATGGAACAATAGCAAGAGTCGCATTTTCTTTGTTGCATCCACATCGCCAATAATCGTCCTAATTGACTTTGGTGACATTTGATCAACGTCTAATGTTGTCTTACCATTTTCAACATAAACCTCTATCATCTTATGGTCATCAACAAGATCTTTCAATATTTCTAAATTAGCACTCACTTAAGCTATACAAACCATCATCTAAATTACTACCGTGCTTAACAAAGTAATAGTAATTTTTGAACCCAAATTATAACCCAATTCATACATAAGCACATCCAACTCTTCAACCGACACACTATCAACATCAACCAAATCAACTAAACTTTCCATACCTCCAACGATATTCTATCGTGCCAAGATTTAAAGACACCATTGTGATGAACCCTCATACTAAACATTTTAGATCTACCACCGAAAACATGTCAATATATGTTTGAAGCATTCTATAAACTTAATTGGGAAACAATAAATACCACAATTACAAATTCCAATGATCAGAATCAACAAAAAAAAGATCAGATTTCTTCTTAGCGAGTCGATAGACGGTATCATCAACCGGATAACTGATTGTCTTCTTACTTTCCATAGGGTAAACTCCATGCCTTTGGTTTTATGATCGATAAACAGGGGTTTTGTGACATGCAATTAGGGTTTGTGAATTCGATTATTCTTGTAACGAAAGTTCGGGACGATTGATAATACGACTATGTGTTTATTGGGGCGGGAAGAGGTTACATTACCGTGCAATAATTAAGAAATTTTAATTGAAATATGGAAATGTCAAAATTACCCTTGGACTAAAGACAAATGTAACGCCTGAGATGTCCTTGACTAACGGCAAATGGTCAAAGGGACTTGAAGCGAGTGAAAACCTTGAAATAGGGACCCCGACGATGAATATGCCCCTTTACGTCCCATCGCGATCCTCCACTACAAGTTTAGGGACCAACGGTGTATTTTAGTCTAAATACTATTACGAATTTACGAGTTTAAGTCATCACGTTTATCATGTGTCTAAAAATATACAAAAGTCATGTTATCTATTTTAAATTTAATCGAACCCAAATAAGTTGATTCAATGTGGTTTGTCCATTATTTCATGAAAAAAAAAGATAAAAACAAAACAAAAGTTTGTTTATTGGGTTGTGAACCTACAGAAAAACTTTAAAAAGTATAAAAAGTTATCATATACAGAGTAGAGGATAAGTGTCTCTTTTACTTTTATCAATTTATTATTATTTTTTATTTATATATATTTTCACTCTTAACTAATGAACATTGTGATATTACTTTTTAGAAAACTGATTAGCAAAGTGATATTTTTTTACAAAACGGATGAACATTATGATAACAATAAAAATAAAAGGTTTTTAAGAAATATTACTGATGAATAACGTGATAGTTTTCTTTTTATAAAATTACATTGTGAAAGAAAAAAACACACATACACACTATAAGCAACGTGATTTAACTGATGAAATATTGTGATGTTTTTCATCAAAGAAAATTGAATAACATTATGATAAAAAAAATTAAAAAAAAATGATGAACAACGTGATATAACTAATAAATATTAAAGCGATATATATTGTGATAACAAACAAGAAAAAGGTTTTTCAAAAATGATGATTGACGTGATCTAACGACGAACATTATAATTTTGTTCATTAAAGAAAAGCGATAAACATTAATAAACACGTATTAATGAACATAAAAATAATGAACATTGATTAACATGCATTGATGAACATAAAATGACTGGTGGACATTTGTATTCATGAACCGATAAAACACGTATTGATGAAAATAAAAAGTGCGGTGATGAACACATATAGCATAGTCAAAGTTTTAATAATCATAATTTTGATTTTTCAAGAAATATTGAAGCTTTTATGAATTATCGAAACATTTATATGTATTGATAAACATAAAAGAGTATGAACTTATGAACACATATAGCAAAGTCAAAGTTTTAATAATCATAATTTTGATTTTTTAAAGAAATATTGAAGCTTTTATGAATTACTGAAACATTTATATTGTATTTAACATCTTCAAACTCTAAAATCACAAAAGTTTTCATTGAGACATTTCATTGAACACCATATGGTGTTTTCATGAACAAACGATTTTCTTACAAATTTATTAAAAAAAAAAAAAAAAAAAAAATCCTATATAGATACAAAAAAGGTAAAGAATTGATGTTAATTAAATGTAATTAAATCACGAAAAAAAATATCATAAAATTGAAGCTATTAGATTTCGAATTGAAAGAATTATATTTTGAATTGATATAATTAGAGGAATATCCTCGCAAAATGACATTTTATAGCAGGAAATAGTTATACTTATGAACTTGCGTTTTGCTTTTTTCGTATTGGTTTCTTGGTTATCGTTTTTTGCGGTTTCAAATTGAGCGGGTCAGCTCGATTTGGAGATTTTGCAGATTTTTTGAACACACCTATTCATAAAGCTTAACTTTGTATAAATCAAACAATTGTATTTAACAACGAAAAAACATTGCTCACTAAAATATATTTATAATCACAATTGTCTAATAACAAACAATGTGATTGATTGAAGAGTTCAAAATATGCGAAATGAAATTCTTAACTCTGTAAATTTTTGATACAAAAGATAAAAAATATAAAAACACAAATCACGGAATTTTTATTTTAGATACGTATCGCCTCAACACGCAGATTCCTTGTTAATAAATTATTACGCACTTTGCTTCACTATAAGAAAGAACAATAATACAACATTATTTGAGAATATTAATATAGTGAAATTTGGTTTCAAGTGTCGTGCCCAAAGCACATTATAAACTTTTAGTTTATAAACCATTAACAATACTCTAGTATATGAAATCACTATTTTTTTCATCTAAAAAGCAACATATTTTAATCAACAATGTTTTGATCGAAACACATAGTAGATTGGATAAACAATATTTAACGTTATCCGATGTGATGAGCCTCTTTCATGTAATAAGTCTTACGAAACCAACACTAATACAAAAATTTAAAACTCTCATCACGTCGTCTAAATGTATATGTCCACGACATTTTCTTCAACAAAAGCATACCTAAACGCTCAGTGTTCGATATTTCCTTACTCGGCACAAATTCATTTTTTTGACTAATTTACACATAAACATTGAATTATTAAATCTGTTGCCTATATTAGTTAATAAGTTTTCAAATTTTTTTGCAAACTTGACTATATTAGTTTATAGTTTATGGATCAAGAAATTAAGCAATTACATGCTTTATATCTAACTAGACGAGTATTCGCGTCTAGCGGCAACGTTGTTTAGATTTCTGCAAAATTCTGATGACCGATAAGTTTTTTTCAACAAATTGTATTTGTAACTTCAGAAAATCATTTTCGAATAACTATAATTCTGATGCGTGGTTGCATAGCAACAGAAATATACAGGTTTCAAGAAAATTATGGAGTTGATCTAAGTGTAGGAGTATATTTCTAATATGATTGTTTTAACTTTTAAGTTATTAAGGTTTTAGTAATAATAGATTCAAGCATTACAAAAGAATAAGATTATGTAGTTGACAACATTATATCAGTAGTTTAGAGGTTTAACCAACGTGTGTCTTTGTCTTTTCTTTTTTGTGAGTAATTTAGCGATGATAACTATTTTTTTACATGTGTAGCGTTTATTATTTGGTGTGTGAACTTTTAAATTTGTAACCTTACAAATTTAATATCACCATAATAAGATTATATTGTACTATCAATTTGCATATATATTTAAGCGTTGTTCAAAACTATTTGTTTGGGTCTGAAATAATTATCGCTAAAGATAACATTATTGATATAAAAACTTAGATAACATTATTTAGCGTTTACTATTTAATTTTTGTGATTCTAATAAACTTACATAACATTATTGATATACTTAGGACAAAGGGCTATCTGATATATATTAACTTTTAAAGAAGATTCATATATCGCTAGTCCTTAAGTGATCTGAAGACTAACATTTTTCAAAATAACATTATACAAATGACAACGTATATGTGTCAAAGCAAAATAAACAACAAAAACTACAATTACTTGGTCTATCATTTTTCAAATTTGTCGGGGTTCCATAACTACTTCATCATTTCTCATATAACTTTGTCAAATTTGAAACCTGTTCGACACGGGTGGTTCAACCTGTTGAACCGTTCCGATCAAAAAAACAAGTCGATTTAAACCGAGTCAACCCGACAGATTGGGTCGAAAACAAGTCAAATTAAATCGGGTCAACCCGCCGGGTTTGAAGCGTCCCGGGTCAACCCGGTTTTTTATGTGTATTAATAGTTTCCTTTTGAAATATATATCTTCAACATTTCCACTTTTAGTTTCAACTTTTCACTTTTACTTTTTGGTTTTTCCTTTATATTAGTATATAGCAGGGTGGGAATGGATCCACTAAGAAGAGAAAATAAAATAAGAAGAATGAGAAATGTTTGTAGCCACACATTTCAAATGAAAAAGTAGAATTTAATGGGAGATGCATCTTATTTTGTAGGTGCATCTAAAATGTGCTGCTGTGGTTACTTCTCATTCTACTTTTATTTCTCATTTGATCCTTACTCATAGCAGGGTACTCGCGCGCTTTGGCGGCGGGTACCCTGTGACGATTAACCGCAGAAATAGATCTCGATGAGACCTGATTCACCACTTTGTATCGGTTTAACGGGTCCTTCTCAGTTCGTTTTCGATGGCTTTAATTGGTTAGCCGCACGTTGGCGACACCGGTTCCCGATTGAACACGTTAGTCCGGTTCGGTCCGGTTTTCAAAACTATATGTAACATCAACTTGTTAAACATATGAAGTTTTGTGTGTTTATTAATTTGTATAATGTGTATAATAACATATACTTTTCATTTTATGGTGTTTTATAAATATCATTAATTAGTGTGTTTAATTATTTTATATTTTGGGTTATGTTTTAGCTTTTTAAATTATACGTTATGAAAATTTATTGTATTTTTTAGTAAGGGTATTTTAATTGGTTGTTTTAATTTGGTACATGTGCTTTTAAGAGTTGAGATCGATATATATCTCATATTTATCATAGATCCAATAAATCATATTAGCAGTCCATTTTGATCAAAATTAATAAAACCATTTTCACTCTTTTTAAAAGCAACATATCTCGCAAACGTTAAATCTTCAACTCTGAACGTGACGAGAATTAAATAATCTTTCATATATCGCACTTCATATTTTCGACAAACTTTCTTTTTTTTTCCAAAATTCCGCCTAAAAGATCACATATGATTTGTAAAATCATATATGATTTTCAAAATCGTCGTGATTTGTAAAATTCAAATCACATGTGATTTTTTCAATCATATATGATTTTACAAATCACATATGATTTGCAAAATCATATATGATTTGTAAAAATCGAATCACATATGATTTTCATAAATCATATATGATTTTCTGGGCCGAAATTCTGAAAAATTAAATTGTTAAAAATATATAGAAGTGCATATCTATAGAAAGATAATTTAATCCTCGTCTCGATGGTATGATTTTTTTCGCGTAACGATTAACGGTTTGCGATATATTTAATTTAAAAAAAAAGGTGAAGTTTACTTTATTTTATTTTATTAAAAAATGAATGACTATGATTGGTTCATTGGATCTATTGTAAATTTGAGATCTATATTGAACTTTTGCCGTGCTTTTAATTGATTGTATAATGTGAATAAGTTATTGTACTTTTAAGTAATGGGGTGTTTTAATAATAGTATTAATTACACTAAACATTTTTTTCTCATTTGACCAATTTCAACAATTCAGCTTTTCAACTTTTCACCTTTGGCCATTTTTCTATTATATGTGGTATCGATTAATACGTATTAAATTACGAGTTAAATTAATTAAATGTAAAATTTAATATTAAATAATGAGTTAAATTAATTAAATGTAAAATTTAAGTATTAGATTATCGGGGAGAAATTAAAAATAAAGTTCGTAAAGTTCGTGAGATAAGAAAATTAAAAGAAAAAAAAAAAAAAATAGTGGGAAAAGAGGAGGACGTGTGTTAATCATTCATGAACTTATTAGACTTTTTATTTCGATGTGACTATCTATTCCAACGCTTACCCCAACAATGATCATTTGCACATTTTTGTTCGCATTGATAATCTTCGAAGAAGGTATGAAAGTGCACACCTAACAAAAGTGTAACCTTTTCCAATGTTTTCGTCTATTATGCATCTTTTTTTCCCTTTATTTCGTTCTCTATTACACAATTTTTTTTTTTTTTTTTTTTTTTTTAACTTTCCAGGATAATGGAAGATCCTTAACGTACATTGCATGACCTTGGTGATACATTGCTTCTAAATAACAATGACCTTGGTGTACATAACTGACCATTGCACTTTTGCGTTTTTGTTTCGGTGTGTCAAAGATTAAGGTTTACAAAAACATCTCAATCTCTTAGAAATATCATATTCCTTTATGCGATTTAACCTCAACATCTTTTACGTGGTTCACCGAATCTAGACATTTTTTGTCAACGTCTCAAGATAATATGGTCCTCAACTTACAGGATGGTATATGTTGGTATATACTTTTTGAACCCGTCAAAGAGATTAAGGTGAAATTTAATTTATCTTTCGATGTTGTGTGAATTTTTCATTGGTTTTGTCATTTGTGGAGTTAATGTATTTGAGTGGAAATCTTATCATTTAGGCACTTCAAAAAGCATTAATGTTCACAAACAAATAATTAAGGTTTCTAACCATTCATTGTCGTTTATCGTTGCATCCTTGTTGGAAAAAGTGACACTGACAGTGTTGTAGTCTTACTACTTTTGAATAAACATTTGAAAAGTTAACAAATTTGTGGAAACACAAATGTGGATGCATCTAGAGCATAATCTGTACTTCGTATTTAGTTTTTATTCGTATTGTTTTAGTAGGTTAGATGTTTGTTCATTTTGCGATTTTATAATTGTTCGGCACAAGTCTGGTCCAAATTGATACAAACGAAAAGACACACACTTAGGCGGCTTATACAACAATTTTGATAAACGAGTAATGGTGTTGTCGCGTGTTGCATGTGGCACCAATTTAAATATGATATTCGTTTTGAATTATTTTTGATGCACGGGGTGCATTGACACGTAGCCATTTTGTAGTGTATTCATTCCATCCGTCTTAAAATTATTGTCGAGACAAAACTCACCAAGTTTAATGAAAGTGGAATTACAAAGCAATTTTCAACCACTTATAAAGAATATTTCTCCACTAAATTTCTATTTGTTACCAAATAAGGAAAGTTGACAATTTTTTCGGTACATCCAAAATAGTGAATACTGACAATTAATTTGAGACGGAGGAAGTAATTTTTGGCAGTAATAATATTAGTTTGCTTTTTGAAAAATTTAGAATTTGTATGATAGTTACAAAACTTTAGGAAGAAATAAATAACGATGAGCTAAAAGCAAAATGAAAGAAAATGAGTGTCATTAATGATATGAATCAAACTCTTGCGTTAAGGAATGACGAGGCAATTATTGAAATAATTATCTTAATTTTTTGAACCAACATCAATGAATACGATGTTCGCTTTAGTGTCGTAACTACGATTTTAGTATACACTTATATTATACATTAATTGTAAACTATTGCTTCCTTTACGTCCGGGCGCGAGGAAAAAGAATTGCTCGGAGACCATTGAGAATATAATGATGATGATGATGACATCGTTATCATCAAAAGCATCTCATCATTTACGACAACAATCTCTCGACACCTCGACTCTTTTCCTCAAACCTGAAGTGGATGATATCACGCCATTTCTTCATACGAAGTTGATGAGCGCTTGGACAACAAAGATTACTAATAACGTTAGTGTGTTATATAAAAGTTTGAGACACTTGAAAAGATGTTTGGGCCAAAAAGTTGGAGACACTTGAAGATTAAAAGGATCTTCTTTGTTCTTGTGGAATAGCTGTTTAGAATATTTATGTGCAACTCACTCGTATAGCTTGATCCCGTTTGAGTCACACATTTCCAATTATTCCACTGTTCTTTTCAAAGCGCCTTTGGAGTTTCCATCTATCATAAAATGTGCTATATTTGAATAAATATCATACTTTTAAAGATATGACAAAATACTTATGATTACGGATTATGCAAATTGTATGATATATACATGTATGATCATAAAACATTAAGAAGTCTAAACTTGCATAATTCTTGGCTTTTGGTGAGTGTGATTTTCGGGATGTTTGTG